>CAMQGK010000549.1:5995000-6220000 GCA_947000775.1 Pterois miles
TCAATCACAAGGTAGCCACGCCCTAAAGTATCCCCTGCTTTATGGTCTATTTGACTCTAAATGGGACCATAATTTACTAAATGATCATACTGTATTGAAGGGGTCTTAATAAATCAAGTTAGAAGTAGGCTCATTTTCTCATAGACTTCTATACAATCAGACTTCTTCCAGAGGAGTCGCCCCCTGCTGGCTGTTAGAAAGAATGCAAGTTTAAGACACTTCAGCATCTGTTTCACTTTTTCAGCCACCTGATAAAAAGTGTTAATAGAACAATCACATTGGTGCCATTAAGATCCCATTGAGACAGCCTGTTCTTGATTAGGCTGTTGTGATGTTTCCATGATAGGTGCCATACTTCCTGTTTTCTCTGTCAGACCGCGGCACAACGAGGCCACTTTAGGTGACGACGCGGCTCAGCAGTTAAAACAATTAAGGTGTTCCCAGCTTCTTAATGATCTCTGGTATGCAGCAGAGTGTTTCTGTGCTGGAGAGGAGAATCTGTAGTGTTTCCCAGGCATCTCAGCCTGTTAAGTTTATGTAAGGAGCCTCAGGCTGTAAACAAGTGGCGCTCTGTGCCGGATCCAGTGTGTTGGAATGCTCCACTATAGAGAAAGCATAAGGGAGGAAGAGTGAGTGTGTGTTACGATTTAGGTCAAAGAAACTGTCGGGAGGCACGTAAGAAAAACAAGGAAGTGGAGAGAGTGGGCTATTGCTGATGAGAGTGAAAGGAAATGTGAGAATTTTTGGAGTCCCACAGTCTCTCCTATCTGATATTTATTCTGAGCCATCACCCTTTTCTCCAGGCCTCTATACAGAGAGTTGTGTAGGAAGGAGAAACAGCAGACCGGGCCGAGGAGGTGAAATCAAAACACATTAACTCCTCCTCATTTCTTTGAATTTGGACAGCTTAATTGTAGAGAACAGATCAAAACATGAGTGACACATAAACACATGTTGGTGCTTGTTGTAACCTGGCAGACAGCTTGTTCTCTGGGTAGAGCAGAGCCAGCATGTTGGCCCACTGCCGGCGGCAGGTTTTTAATGATACAGGGTTTGATATCTTTGGTATAATTGGCAGAAACAATATTATGGATATAGGCTGACCTAAAATATAATAATGATTAGGACTGGGTGGTATGGCTAAAATCAGTATTACAAGTAGGGCTGTCACAATATGAGATTTTCATCTTTGTGGCCAAAAGAATTCATTATAACTATATTATTGTGACATCTAAAGAAAATGTAAAAAAAAAAATGAAATAGTAATTTGTATTAGTATTGCAATATTTTGCATGGCAATATTATATCAGACGTCAGGTATCAATCTTTTATTATATGAACTATTATCCTGTGGGTGTCTGTAAAAGTCTCAAAAAGTCTAAAATCACACAACCCAAATTTAAGGCCCCAAAATGTCTTAAAATCTCACAAAATGTTTTGTTTTTTGAGTATGTTTTTTGTTTTTCCTTATTAGTGGAGAAAACTTGTACAAAGTAAAAAGCTGAGTAATTTCGCCAACGTTGCTTTCGTCAAACTTTAGGTCAGAGTGTTAAAACCGAGTAGAAACTGGGGAAATGTAAGTTCAGTTAGCTCTGGTGAGAGAACAGTGAATTTAGTGTGTGGTTGAAGCCAGGGCCTGGAAACGTATTTGAAGCTTGCTGCACCCTCTGCAAGAAAACTTTGAAACTTGAAACATTGGATATCATGTCTTTGGAGTCACATGCCAAGTCAGAAAAACATAAAGTGGTTGTAAAAAACAGCAACAAACAGCTGCAATCAGTCAGTATTGTTCCACATCAGGATCTAGAGCATCAACTCTAATGGACCTCCAGACAGCGTTTGGAGCTCCACCTCCAGTAAAAGCTGAGCTGATCTGGACTTTACACTCGGTAACAAAGCATCAGTCATATAGCTGTAATGACAATACTGATGATCCAGTATTCTTTCATATACTTAGTACTTTTTGTCAGTATGGATGTGAAGTGGGTCTTAAATTGGATTCACAGTGGTCTTAAAGGGATGTTAAATGGGTCTTAAATCACATTCGTAATGGTCTTAAAAAGTCTAAATTTTGACTTGAAACCTGCAGATACCTGCTCAAGATATGTGAATGAAAACTCTGAGATGAACAGACTGAAAACTACCTTATTAGATAAGGTGCATAATTTGCAGTTGAAAAAAGCTAGTAAATCACAATATGTCTTATCGTATTACTCAGCATATCGCACAATGTTAAAAATTGCAAGTAGATCGTATTGTGATAATATTGTATCACTGGTGATTCCCAGCCCTAATAACAATGTAATCAGTCAAATTTATCTTTAATTTTGTTTACTGTGCATTGTGTCTCTTTATTGGCTAATGAATTACACTCAAAATACAATACATATATAAAATGATATAAGAGGTGCTGAAGATATTATCCTATGTGTATTATTAACTTGATATCAGTATTTAATTTTTCAAATATGGTTATCGTTGATACCGGTATGTCACAACACCCCTAATTACAATATTAGTAAGGATATTGATATACTGGGCTGCACGGTGGTGTAGTGGTTAGCGCTGTCGCCTCACAGCAAGAGGGTCGCAGGTTTGATTCCAGCTTGCGGCTCTTCTGTGTGGAGTTTGCATGTTCTCCCTGTGTAAGCGTGGGTTTTCTCCGGGTACTCCGGCTTCCTCCCACAGTCCAAAGACATGCTGTTTAGGTTAATTGATGACTCTAAATTGTCCGTAGGTGTGGATGTGAGCGTGAATGGTTGTCTGTCTATATGTCGTCTGTCTCTATGTGTCCTGCGATGGACTGGCGACCTGTCCAGGGTGAACCCCGCCTTCGCCCAATGCCAGCTGGGATCGGCTCCAGCCCCCCCGCGACCCCTAATGGGATAAGCGGTTGACGATGGATGGATGGATATTGATATACTGTATGTCATGGTGGCAAGCCCAGCCGTCATTTGATAAAAAAAATTGTTTAAAAAGAACAACATATTGTAAAATGATTTCATCACATTGTCCCCAATATGAAAAGTCAATGTATGATGGTACTGAATTGATAATGCAGTAATAGTTAGGGCTGCAACTAACCATTATCTACATTATCAATCAATCTGTGTATTATTTTTTTTATGTCAATGAATAGCAGATAGCCATTATAACTTCCTAATCACAAGCTCAACCACTGTAATGATTTCTGCTTGAACAAAATGACTTAAATGATTATTTTTCTGTCCATCAGCTGATTTGATTGTCTAATTGTTTCAGCTCTAATAGTGATAATGAAATCAATCCTGTTGTAATCAATATTTTCCATTGTACAAGCCCTCTGAATGAGTTTCACTCTTGCACTGATTGGCACACTTCTTTTGAGCAAACATTAAGTGTGCTCAGTTTATCATCAAGTCCCCCTCTTGTACAAAACTTTAATCTTTATTTATCCAGGGAGTGTTTTTCTCTGCAGCCCTGCCCTGTTTTCCATTCACTCATTTAATCATTCCTCCTACAGCAAAGCTAAATTCTGCTACATGTCTGTGTGTGTTGTGTTGAATGTGTTGAATGTGTGGTGCATGCAGTGGCTGGCTGGGGCAGGACGTCCACTCGGAGGAGGAGGAGATCCACAGTTCAGATGAAGAGGACAACAGCTCCACCTCCAGCAAGGAGCAGCTGGACGAGGCAGACCGACAGGTAATCGCATCGCTCGAAACCAGTGATACCCAACGTGCATTCCTGGCCTGAGATAGGGTGCCATGTAGCCTGCTGACCATTTTCTAATTCACTATGAAAATAAATGATTCACAATGGGGATTTTTTTTTATTCTTTGACTGTAAATAAGGTGCCAGAGTGCATTAAAAGCATCAAAATAGACCAATAGAGCTTGTATATAAAAAGTGGCAGGTGAGGATCCCCCAGACCCCCAACAGAGGTCCCTGAATGTCTGTTATGTGTTTGTTAACTGGCCACTGGCCTCCTGTCACTTTGCAAAAGTGGCCACCGGGCAGAACAAGTTGAGTATCCCAGCTCTGAACTGTGAGAGGAATTCAGTCATCATACAGCAATGACTGGAAAGTAATAAAGTAATCAGGTATGTGTAAAACTGAAACAGAAACGTTGGTCAGAACCTGATGACAGATCATTCTACGCTTGCTTAGGTCGATAACAAAACCAATAAAAATGTATTTTGTTTCTATACCAACATGCTTCTGTTTTCCACCAGTGGAGTTTACTCACTATTATCCTTGTTGGTATATTTTTCAATAGCAGCAGATATCAGTGGCACTGGCTCAGAGGTTAGAACAGTTTTACTAATCGGAGGTTTGATCCCCGACTCCTCTAAAAGACACGACACAGGAGAAAGATGAGGTCGTTGAGAATATCAACATTTTCCTCAGACATATTATAAAATAACAAAACACAAACAATATATGACTAAAACAACACATACAATATTAACTAAGTATAATATTAACTTATGCAATGATAAATAAACTACCATGGGCTCCTCCATTTCTCTGAGCTTTCAGAAACTTTCCACTTGGTGGTGAATACGACATGAGGGGGGCGTTCATATGGACCCAACCAGTGCCAGTGGATTCTTCAGGTTTTATAGTTTCACATGATGCCTGTACGTCAATCTAGCTTTAAAACAGAGCCTGATACAAGCTGAAAACTCCAAACTGTGTCAATGTGTTAAAGACTAGATTAGTGGTATTAAATATATGATATATTTTTTACATTGCATATCTTTGATATTCAACTTCATATCACTTCATGTGCAAGAGAAGCTGAAAATCCTCACATTTGAGAAGCTGGTGCCAGCAAACATTTAGCATTTTTAGTTGAAAAGTCTCTCAGACTCACAAAGATTTGTGAGAAGTTAATACAAACAGCTCAGATTCATCTTGTGACCCCTTCAAGGTTCCTGAAGCGCTGCCTTAATGTGCTTTTATTCACACTTGATGAGGAAAATGTTACAGAAATGTCACTAGTTCCTAACTGAAGAGCAACTCTAGCAGAAAAACCAGCTGCTTTCAGACATGATGCCAGCATGTAAAACTGGCAGAGCATTTTATGGATTTCAATGGGCGTCGCATATCTCTGCTGGTGACTAAACTGTTGCTGCAGCCACTGGAGATTGTGTGTGTTTTTGCTGCCAAGTGTGTTCGTTACAGCTCGCTAGAAGTGTGTGTGTGGAAGGGGGGATGGTGAGCAAAGACAGAGGGGTTACAGGTTCAGGAATAGCTCTGTCAATGAGAGACTGCGTCCTGTATGACCCTCTCTGTGATACTGTCAGCACCTGTGTCTGATGGCCCTCAAACCTCCAGGGTATCACACATACAGGCTCCGATAGGACCAGTGGCACATTTCGGTCAAGGCTGCCAGCCAAATTAAGTCATTGAAAGACCGCCCCATTACCATTCAGCAACGCATACCCTGAGAAAGACTCGGGGAGAGGAGAGACAGGGGGAGAAGGGAAAGGTCGGGCCTGATGGAGCTGTTGTTTAGGCTGTAAACTCAGTCCTGATGGTTTCACAGAGCAAAACAGGATCCCAGTGATCATGGTGGTTTGCAGCGAGCCTGTGAGCGAACAATGTTTTGTTAAAATCAGTCACTCTTAGCATTTTGGTAGCGTTTTAACTGTTTGTGTTTCTTCTCTTTCAGCAAGAGGACGAGATGAAGCGGAAGAAGGTGGTGCACATCGCCCAGGAGATCATGAGCTCAGAGAAAGTGTGAGTTTTATAATGAAACGGGACACATAGTATCACAATGTGCTGTGTTTTACTGTCGTCTAACTGATGTGTTTCTGCTCTTCTATCAGGTTTGTGGACGTCCTGAAGCTTCTTCACATAGTAAGCATCTTATTTATTCCACAGTTGCATTAAAGGAACACTTGTTTTAGCAGTGCCCAACATAATAAGTCACACTCTATGTTTTTGTTACCAGTGCTGTGATTGTTTTGAGTGGCGTTCAAAGCTTTCTCCCAGGGATGGACATGAATTAATGAGGTTCTGGCTGGTGTTGTCTTTGCTCAAGTGCCCGCTCGGAGTTGAATAATGCAGTTATTTCTCCGCGGAGGCTTTTAATGTTGCTGCGTTGGAGTGGGTTTTGGTTTCCCGTGGGCGGCAGTGGGCAGGTGATCGAGCAGCCACAAGTAGGGAGGAGGCGCTTTGATCTGTCCCATTATGGAGAAACACTGTCAGGCAGCAGTGTGTGCTTTAATGCAAGAAAAAGAGTGCGTGAGTGAGTGCTGAGTTTAGGTTTGGTTTGGCTCTGTTGGTGAGTTAAAAGGCCAAAATCTTTATTTTCCCAACTTTGTTTTTATTGTTTATTTCATGTTAAATAAGTGGGGTGAAACAGGCAATGCAGTACTTTAACAGGAGCGGTCAGTTTCTCCATATGCTTTATTGTTTTGTTGATAATTTCAGTCCATTCGTTCTTTATTTAGCAGTCATTTCCATACGAGCACGCGCTTGCTAGCAGCCCTAAGTATTTTATTTTTTTATATTGGTTCAAAAGCAAAACAGTGACTTTACAGTTGGTACAACAATGATAAGAACAGGTGAGAAATACCCAAGAAAAGACTAAGAAAACAACATGATGTTCAGAGCTTGACATGATATGTAGCAACCAAAACAAACATACAACATACAAACAATAAAAAAAGTATGAAATAATAGTCATAATAACTCTAGTAATAACATCTTCAATAAATTAAAAACAAAAAGATAATAATTAAATAGATTTGTCAAGTATTTAATACTCGTATCAACATGGGAGTGGACAAATATGCTGCTTTATGCAAATGTATGTATATATTTATTATTGGAAAAACAATTAACAACACAAAACAATGACAGATATTGTCCAGAAACCCTCACAGGTTCTGCATTTAGCATAAATAGATGTTCAAATCATAAGATGGCAAACTGCAGCCCAACAGGCAACAACAGCTGTCAGTGTGTCAGTGTGCTGACTTGACTATGACTTGATCCAAACTGACTGTGATTATAAAAAATGGGCATATCGGTATTTACCTATCTAGAGGTCAGAGGTCAAGGGACCCCTTTGAAAATGGCCATGAAAGTTTTTCCTTGCCAAAATTTTCTCTTCTTAAAATTAAATTTAAGTGGCTCAAAGCGATTAATCAATTATAAAAATAGTAGGTGATTAATTTAATAGTTGACAACTAATCGATGAATCGTTCCAGCACCAGTCTCTTGAGTGTGCATCATACCGCATGCTGCATGCTTCTCTGCTTTAAATGAAGACTAACAGGAACCATATGACTGGGTGACGTCTGGTTGTTGTCATGGACGAAAGGTTTCACTGTACACACACAATCGGCTTTCTATTAGTAAATTAATGTGTACGGTAATCAGTATATCAGAGTGCTTTTTATGTTTGTCATTAGTTGTGACATCTGCCTTTTCTATATGTTGATATTTCTACTTATTGGACAGACTGTAGTCGTTCTGTCTGTCCTGAAGGGAGTCTCAGGTGATGGGTCCACCTGTCTGGCCACCTCAGATGTGGCTTTAGTGAAATCCACCATAGGATTAGTAGAAAACACCGTCCTCTGGCGGGGGAGGGCGCGGCGCGGCACTCTGTCCAAGAAAAGTGGTCAGATCGCATTCTTCTCTCTCGGCGGACGGCCTGGCCGCCCAGCAGCTGCTTCCTCAGGCCACGGAGACGACCTCCAGACACACGCATACCTTAGATAAGCCTGTGTGTGTGTGTGTGTGTGTGTGTGTGTGTGTGTGTGTGTGTGTGTGCGCGCAGGTGGGAGCGTGGGTTAGGGACTATGTGTGCACATACTTGTGGCGAGTCGTCCAGCCGATGTGTTTACATTTTTGTGTCTCTTTTTTGAAGTTGGTTTATTCGTAGCCAACGTTCATGTGCGTGTTGTCAGTTTACGTTTACAGACGTTTTGGGATCTTTGTGTCACAGGGTTCAAAAACAAGAAAAGAAAACCTATTTTAAGTGCACAAGTGGTTGTGTTATAAGCCGTGATAAAAAAAAAAAAAAAAAATTATGTTCCTTGTATTGTTTTAGGTTATTTTTGTGTCTGTTTCTGTGCGAGTATCAGGAACTGGAGAATAATCAGCTCATCTTGTGTTTTTATTTTAAGATAAGATAAGATAAGATATTCCTTTATTAGTCCCACAGTGGGGAAATTTACAATTAAAAAAACATTAAAAAAAACATTAATGCTGTTGATATAAAAAACATGATCAGAAAAGTTCAGTGTGATATGATAAAGACAATCTGCAGACATGTGTTGGTTTGGTTGGTGATTAGATTTAGAAACAAAACATTTTTGTGCTAGTTTATTAGACATAGGGGGAAAAATCCATACAGCACAGTATTGCCATATTTTGCAGACGTCAATCTTTTAATCGTCGATCTTTTATTAGATAAACTTTTAACATCTTGACAATCCAGCTGCTTTTCTGTCTTTCAGAGGTTGTTGCAGGCTCAGTTTTAAATCTAGAAAGGATGCTGATCATATGAAACTAGAATGGCACTGGGAGAGGCTAGACCGCCACCAAGTAGACGGGTATGATCGGCCCCCATCTCCGTTGAGCATCCATGTGTTTTTGTTTATGTTGAGATCAGCTGTACGTAGCAGAGCGTCGTTAAACACGTCATTCAAACTGGACAGAAACAAAATAAAAGTCACCTAAACCGTCGTTGTTACTCTTTCCAACAACTCTAATTTCACAGAGTTTGATGTTCTCTCTCTCTCTCTCTCTCTCTCTCTCTCTCTCTCTCTCTCTCTCTCTCTCTCTCTCTCTCCTTCCCTCCTCTGGAAGGAGGAAGGAAGGAGGCGGGGTCATGTGTCATCAATTACACTGCTCATGTGTTAAACTGTATCTTATTTGATAAAACACATGTTGACAAACTGCATAATTTACAGTTGAAAAAAGGTAATAAATGACAATTTATCTTATCACAGCATAAAGCGTACCATAATATATTGCAAAATGCTTAAAATCATAATAACACTGTATTGGGACTAAAGTATTGCGACAATAACACCCCTATTGTTTATGCTTCTAATTCATAACACTACATTTTAAGTAAAATATTACTTAATACACTAATAGATGTATTTACAAAGCATCTTTTAATATAGCAGATAGGCTGATTATTATACATTATTAAATATACCAAGATATAAGATAAACTCTTCTGTAGAAATATATATTACATCAAATTGAATGTCTAAAAAAGACGCTACTGATACGTATGATATTGAGTGTGGCTCTTGTCTTTCATTTTTTTACTGCTAAATGAGCTCCGTTTGTCACATGAAAGTTGATGATGCAGTACACTCGAGCAGTGAGGATATACTGCACATATTAACCAGGACATCAGGATCCTGAGTGGCCTCCCTGCTTCCTTCCAGGTGGATGTGTGTGTTGGCAGTCTGGACAAGTCAAGAGTGCTGAGACAGCTCTGTGCATGTGTGTGTGTGTGTGTGTGTGTGTGTGTGTGTGTGTGTGTGTGTGTGTGTGTGTGTGTGTGTGTGTGTGTGTTTGTGTGTGTGCGTGCGTGCAGTAGAGATGGAGGGTTAGGTTGGAGGAGGGGTTGGTTCATGAAGTGATAACCAGGTGTTCCTCTTCATTAATACAGTGTGTTGTCATGTGTCATCCCACCCTGTACAGCTGTGTGTGTGAAACGATGACACAGCATTCCTTCCCTCTGTGTCTGTTCAGGACTTTCGGGATGCTGTTGCCAAGGCAACCCGTCAGAATGGCAAGCCGGTGGTGGACGAACGGATCCTCAGCCAGATCCTGTATTACCTGCCACAACTCTACCAGCTCAACAGAGACCTGCTACGGGAGCTGGAGGACAGAGTGGCACACTGGTAAACACACAACTCACACACTGTTGGAACTACAGCTCCCATAATGCTCTGCGGTACTAACAAGTATCACTGGATTGCTTTGATACTGAATTAAGTACCTTAATTGGCTCCATGAGCTGTGTGTCACGGCCATTCCTGCAGCTTCAACTGTAGGTTAATCATCTACTACAATAACTAACATCTGAATGGACCTGTCCCTTTAACCTCATGTAATATCTTTACCTCACATCACCCCACCCCCCCGGCAACTCTCCCACACCTTCCTCACAGTTTGAAAAACCCTTAATTAAACCACTTTATGAGGTAGTTTAAACAAAGGTGAATGTTAAAGCTGTCATCCAAACTATCTGCTGTGAGGCAGATGCTTCCTGTTTCAGCATTGACTTACTATGATTGCTGCCTTTGTGCAGTTTTACAGTGCAAATAACAATTTTAATGGACAGTTTGGGCCCTTTTGCCCTTGTTGTTTTGTCTTCCAAATAAGTGGTTTTCCTACTTTGTGTTTTACTGGAGGTTTGTCTAGAACCTCTCAGATAATTTCAGTTCTCTGCTGCTGCTCTACTGGGCTCCATTTTGGTAGTTTTACTGTCTCTAGATCTTAGCAGTTGAGTAAAATATAATCAGAAACCCTTGAAATGAAAGTTATCTTAACTCAGTAATAGTAGCTTTAACAATACGTCAGTATTTTACATAAAAAGTATGAATAATTGAACACTTTTTCTTTCAACAATCACCAGCTGGAGTTCTTTCTTCTGCTGGCTGAAGGGAACGCTTTCTGTCTGTGTGGTTACAGGAGTGATCACCAGAGACTGTCGGACATCTTTGTCCAGAAGGGTCCTTACCTGAAGATGTACTCTACCTACATCCGCCAGTTTGACAACAACGTGGCTCTGTTGGATGAACAGTGCAGGAAGAACACAGCGTTCGCTGCTGTCGTCAGAGAGTTTGAGGTAGTTTGTTTTTGATGAGTACTCTGTGTTTCCTACAGAGAAAATGGAATATCTTTAATTTTCTTCTTCTTCTCCTTCTTTCTTCTTCGCCTCCATCTTTGTCTTCCTCTTCTTCGTTGTCTTGGTCTTCTTCTCCTTCTTTTTTGTTTTGTTCTTTTCCTTCTCCTTTTTCTCCTCCTCTGTTTTCTTCCTGGTCTTCTTCTTCTTTGTCTTCCTCTTTGTCTTTGACTACTTCTTTGTCTCCTTTTTTGTCGTCTTCTTGGTCTTTTTCTTCTTCTTTGTCTTCTTCATCTACTTCGTTGTCTACTTGTTCTTCTCCTTCTTCATCTCCTTCTTTGTTTTCTTCTTCTTTCTTTCTTCTTCCTCTTCTTTGTCTTCTTTGTCTTTGTCATTTTCATCTCCTTTGTCTTCTTGGTCTTCTTCTTCGTCCTTGTCTTTGTCTTCTTCTTCTTCTTCTTTTTCTTCTTATTGTATTCGTTATCTTTTCTTATCAGACTTGAACAGTTATTAGTCATTTCCTACTAGAAATTAATCATATCAGCACAGTTTCAATCAGGATTTAAATGGAGATTATTTATTTACATACATTATGTGTAAAATACGGTTTCAGAGTAACTCCATACATTTAATAAAACTGTAGTTCTGCAGGTTCAGTCCAGAAGAGTTGTTATTAGCAGCCATAAAAACATGAATCTCAAACAGATAATCGTAAAGCTTCAGTGTCTGTTTGTTTTGTCTCAGACGAGTCCACGATGTGCCAGTCTGGCTCTGAAACACTACCTGCTGAAACCAGTGCAGAGGATCCCTCAGTACCAGCTGCTGCTCACAGGTACAAACACACCTTGGTCTGCTCTGTTCGACAGTCCTCTGCACACTGGAAGTCAACGGGTTTATTGAATCATGGCTCCTTTATGGACAGCACGTGAGTGAAGCCAGGTCTTTCTTTGTTTTGGTACCATACTGGCACCTAGTGGACACTAGCAGAAACCCGAGGAGGACCAGTTTGACAAGTTCTGCAGAACAGATTTCAAATATTCAAAATAAACTGAAGCTGAAAATGAGGAATTTCACATAAAAATCTTATAATGTCATCAAAGAAGAAATAAAGGAAATAACATTTTGTCATTCTTTAATTGGTGCCAAGACGTAGAGCAAATATTTATGTTTCTTCTTATTAAAAATGCGTTCTGACGGACATGATGTGTTTTCACAAAGCAGAGTGATGGGGTTGTTAGTCAAAACGATGAATTCATAAATCTTCTGGGATCTTTCCATAGGTGGACAGACTCTCCTCCTCTTGTTGCTGTTTTCCAGCTGGTGCACACTATACACCCTTTTTTTTGGTTTTCAGTTTTACAGATGAGTTCAATGAAAACATCACTTTGTGTTTTACAAACAAAGAGCACAAAAGACAAAAAATAAATGAATAATTGGCAGAGTAGAGAAGAGAGCACCGTGTGTCAAGATGTTCTAGTCAAAAATCTGAAATAAACAATGTATTAATTAATAAATTAAGTGTGTATATTTTAGAACCTTATGACAGAAGAATATGATGGTCATCTCCAGGCTCTATTATGTCTCATAAGTTGTTGCAGCAATATTTGGGTTGATACCATTTGTTAAACAGATTTGGTGCTAAATTTTTACCATTTTTTTACCACCCAAGAAATGATAAAAATGATCAATAATCCCTCCAAAATACCACATTAAGACACCAAGTCCTTGAGGAACACCATAGAAGAGCCATGCTGTGATTTAGTTTCAAAAACGTTTGACATGTGGAGATTTCTGCAGGAATTGCATTTTACAGCGACTGGATGGCGAGCACTTCTCGGACCCCTTTGAAAATGGCCATGCCAGTTTTCCTCGCTAAAAGTTAGCCCAACTCATTAGTATGACATAGTTGGTACCAAAGAATTACTTAGGTTTTCTAGGTTCATATGATATCTATAGCTTCACTCTAGCTCTAAATCTTAACCTGCAGTCAAGTTGTTTGGGCTCGCCACCGGTCCTGCAGCTCTATTAGGGTTAAAAGGGGGGTGAAAATGAAATTTGACTGATGTGGTGTCCAAAAGCAGAGCAATTTAAAGTTTAGATTCAGTAAATTCCAGGAATGGACACCACATTTTCTCAAATGTCTTGGCAGAGCTACTACATATAAACCTGAGTTTCGGAGAAGTAACTGGGAGGTCTACATACAGTAGACACTGTCCACCTTTTTTTGCTCTAAATAAATTTCAACCTCTTTTCCAGATTATCTGAAGAACCTTCCAGAGGACTCTGAGGATTATAAAGACACACAAGGTCAGATGATGCTCCCCATCAGTGTCTACCAGGACGCTCATTACACATCAAGCACTAATGTTTTATCTTTGCTCTCCATGCAGCTGCCCTCAGCATCGTGAAGGAAGTGGCCAACCACGCCAACGATATCATGAAACAAGGGGTGAGACCTTATTCCACACTAAGCTTTTAGTTTAGTTCTACTTCAGCCTTGTGTTTCTCCTCACCTCTCTGGTGATGTTTCTCAGGACAACTTCCAGAAGCTGATGCAGATTCAGTACAGTCTCAATGGTCATCACGAGATCGTCCAGCCGGGCAGGGTGAGTCTCTAAACTTTATCCCTCCAGAGCCAAAGTTTGTTAAACTCCAGTTAGGTTTGTCACATAGGTGTTAATTTATTTACTAGGAACAGTGCACATTAATCAATGATTCAGTTTTACTTCAATGTAAAGAAAAGATGAACCTTTATTAATCCCCAGAGGGAAATTCAGGTAAAGGCACCGCAGGGATTTGAACCCAGGATCTCCTGTTTACTAGACAGGCGCTTTAACCAACTAAGCCACGGCACCTGTTAGAGGTGCCAGTGTTGGCCAGAGAGCTCATTATCATCTGTAGGCCCTGGGTGGATTATTAGAGATTATATTATCAATGCAAGGCTTCAGCATTACAGCACAATACAATACAATAAAATACATTACAAAAGTAGCAGATCAGTAAAATACAATGACTTTAGGTAACAACAGTGCTAGAGATGAGATTGCATATTTGGTTTGCTTTAAGCTGCCTCTTCAGTTATTTTTGAAGGTTTGGTTATTTGTCACCGTCTTCTTTGTGTCTTTTAGAGTCATATTAAGTTCATTATTTAGCCACTGAAAGCCACATACTGCAGGTGCTTTTCTGTAACTGCATCTCATTTAGATGAAACGTGTTTATATGTGCAGGTGTTTCTGAAGGAGGGCACTCTAATGAAGCTGTCCAGGAAAGTCATGCAGCCTCGGATGTTCTTTCTGGTGAGCGATGACAAAATCCACATTATGCTGTCGTTCCTGCTAAAAGAAAAATACATCTTTGCTTTTTCTTGGGCCTCTGTAAATTTGCCTGTATTGTTTTTCTGAAGTTTTCTTGTGTTCTGTTGCGTTTTCTTCAGTTTAATGATGCACTCATGTACACCACTCCGGTCCAGTCTGGCCAGTATAAACTCAACAGTGTCCTCTCTCTGGCCGGGATGAAGGTTAGACAGGTTCTTTAATTTTAGTTTATTTAATATTGTATGTTCATATTATGTCTGTGTTTTCCTCCTGCACTGATTATTACTGTTTTTATTTGTTTTTAATATTTGATTCCATATTTAATTTTTTATTGTAGCTTCATCTCTGATCTCTTGCTGTTTTTTGAACTGCTGTTTTTTTCCCAGTCCTATAAAGTGGCATCAATACTGAAACATCAGCTGTAACAAAGTGAATTATTGAGTTTTCGCATCCACGGTTTCATCTTTGCTCATCCATTTTCAATGCTGCTCAGTCTCTGGTGGTAATCTGGTTTTTATATATTTCTGTGTGTGTTCTCCAGGTCAGTAAACCCAGCCAGGAGGCCTATCAGAACGAGCTGAACATCGAAAGCGTTGAACGCTCTTTCATCCTGTCTGCCAGGTCAGAGCCCCGTTCAATCAAATACATCCGATAATGATCTGTAAACATTTAAAAACTGAATTTCTGGCTGTAGCTGAGAGTTGTAATGTATTTTGTTCTTGCAGCTCAGCCACGGAGAGAGACGAGTGGCTGGAGGCCATCGCTAAAGCCATAGACGACTACACCAAGAAGAAAATCACCTTCATATCAAGTCGAAGTCAGGAGGAGGTAAAACTACATTATGCTAAAACTACACACTGTGTGAGTTTGTGTTTGAATTCCCCCTGAATGCACTCTGAATGTTAAGCCTCAGTCTGTCTCCACTCAGGCGGAGGGTGTAGTCGACACCGGGGCCCCGTTGGGTTCGAAGGCTCCCATCTGGATCCCAGACCTGAGGGCTACCATGTGCATGATCTGCACCTGCGAGTTCACGCTCACCTGGAGGAGGCATCACTGTCGCGCCTGTGGCAGGGTCTGTACCGCTGTCGCCACTGCTACTCCTACAACACACTGTTATATGAACCGGCTTCTCATGGCGGCTCCATGTGTGTCTACAGGTGGTGTGTCAGGCGTGCTCCGCCAATAAGTACTACCTGGAGTACTTGAAGAACCAGCCGGCACGTGTGTGTGATCACTGCTTCGCCAAACTGCAGGAGAATAGTGAGTAAACAGAGATTATTAAAACAATGAAATGATGCTACTGACTGGTATCGTCTGTGAGATCTCCTCTTCCTCTGTGCCATAGAGCTCCATTGTTAGAGACAGAACAGTATATTAAAAACACATTAATGAGTATCACTGTTACTCTGGCTGACATGAACACTCACACTGTAGTTTATTTTTTAATCATAGTTTTTATTGTTTCCTTTAGATAAATGACTATAGCAACCTAAAACATATGTACAGAAATAAGGTAGGAACTGTAAATTAAAATACAGTATGTAGTAAAGTATTCAAAAATATGGGAGGAGAAAAATGGTAATAATTAAAAAATAAAATAATAAAAAATTATATAAAAATATATAATAAATAAAAATAAAAAAACACTGTAGTTTATTTTGACTCAGTGAATAGTCCCCAATGATGAACATTTAATAAAAAATCACAGTAATGAAATCATTATTTTAAAGGTTAAACTATATATCTGTGCACTGTTTATAAAGATTTTTAAGATTTAAAGATTTTTAGTCTTTAATTAACCTGCTGCTGTAACACCACAATTTCCCAACTTGGGATCAATAAAGATATCTATCTATCTATCTATCTATCTATCTATCTATCTATTTTTTGATTTGATGTAATCTAATTTCTTTAATTTTATATGTATTTTGTGAATATTTGACTGTAAAACACAGGAGAAAAGTGGTTATAATGATGATAATAATAATAAATTAAAAATATATAATAAATTAAAAAATTTTGATTAAAAACCAATAGTACACCAAAATACTCACGAGAGCACCAAATGTGGATTAATCTGCCACTGAAAATATTCCCCAACAAATGAACTAAACCATGTCCCAACTGGTCCCCAACTAATTTGATTTGATTTAATTTCTTTAATTATACATGCATTTTGTGAATAATTGTCTGTAAAACACATTGGACCGCCTTTTTGGTGTTTGTGAAGGAAACAATAAAAATCATAATTGGAAAAAAAAACTGATTCACAGAAGGAAAATATCAAGAGATGGACCAACACATTCTTGGTTTGGTCTTTTCATGGATTTACTGACGATATGGACAATAAATGGACAATAATAAGAATCAGACTTGTACTTCAACATGATATAGATTATTTACTTGGTTTTGGTCTGGTTATTGTTTATGTTTTAGGCGACCGCTGTGCCTCAACATCAGTTTCTCCGATTAAATCTGGAGCTTTCTCCTTCACGAGGAAACAGAAGAAGATACCTGCTGCACTAAAAGAGGCAAAGAGCATAAATTCATTTGCTGAATATGTTTTGGTGTTTGCATTTAATATGTAGCACGTATGCAAAGTGATTTATTTTCACCCTGCTGTTTTTCCAGGTGTCCGCAAACACTGAGAACTCCTCCATGAGCGGCTACTTAAACAGGTCGAAGGGCAACAAGAAGCAGTGGAAGAGGCTGTGGTTTGTCATCAAGAACAAAGTCCTGTACACCTACGCCGCAAGCGAGGTACTCATGTTGTTTTGTTGTTTTACCAAACCTCTGCAGCTTTTTAGACATTTTTTACTGAGTAATGATTTCTCCCTGTAGGATGTTGCGGCGTTGGAGAGTCAGCCACTGCTCGGTTTCTTCCTGAGGGAGGAGAAAAATGGGCCGGCTCAGAAGCTGCAGTTTAAGCTGTATCACAAAAACACGCTGTTTTACATCTTTAAAGCTGACGACATCCCCACTGCTCAGAGGTATCTGGATTCAAATGGCAAACAGTGTCTTACAATTACAAAAAGAGTTCAGTCTGGGCTGATTGGATGACACACGTGGTAACTGTGGTAGCAGCAAGTGAAACTTTTTTTTTACTGAAGAAATGCCAACAATAAATAATCATTCAGGGTTCATTGTTTTTGTTTTCCTTCTCTTGTCCGACCAGAAATCTACTTGCCTCAAGTCTTATTGTTTTATTTACAGTAACAGTGGTTCTCAAATATCAAAAAAGACAAAAGTTAATTATGTTTCATGTTTATTTAAGTAAATGAATCTGAAGTTTTGCCCACATCCTCTACCGCCACCCAACTAAACTCCTGTTTCCAGGATAACTGAAATGCTCGCTTGCTCCTCAGCTCATAAACTTCGTTTTTGTCTTTTCTTGCAAGAGCCCGATCGTTACTGAGCATGTGCAGTTCTCACTATAGCTGAGAAGGAGGATAAGATAAGATAAAATATTCCTTTATTAGCCCCACAGCGGGGAAATTTGCGTGTACAGCAGCAAAGGCGACAGTGCAAAAAAAATATAAAAAATAGGACCAATTTAAACAGTATTGACAATAAACTGACTATTAACTTGAGATAGCTCACTTCTTAGCTACTTTCATCATCAGCTCTGGTAAAAAATTGTTTAAATTAAGTGAGTTGCTAGATTTACTGGCCCGACGTGGCATTTTACTTGTCTTGTGCAGTCAGGCAGTCCTTTTTGTTGAAGCCTGTCATTTATTATGGTTTGATTTCATGAAAATCTTTTATATATGACAACGTTATAGCTTTAAATTATGTTGAAGTGTTGTTTATTTGAATGTGTTTGTACCAACGGTAGCTGATTTCCTGTTTTTGTATTGTTTCTCCAGATGGATCGAAGCCTTCCAGGAGGCGATGATTCTTGAACAGTAATTTGGTTTTACAGCAGTGAAGTCGCATCACAGCCCCGGAGCCAGTTGATAAGACAACTTATGACCCCTGATTGGTGTCCGATCAGGGGTCACCAGCTCAGGAAGGACTCCGGATGGACTGTTTAACAGAAACCCACTGCAGAACACCACGTTACTGTTTGTGGGTGGAAACCAGACCGCTTTTCCCTCAAAGAACTGGATCTCTAATTTCTACCAACAACAGCTACTGATGCTCAGCTGAGGTCAGGGTTCATAGTTTGTCGCTGCTGTGGGTCAAAGGTCAAGTCCAGAAGCACGTCTGTGGAAGTGAGGCAGAGCAGTTAAAGCCCTCGGAGATCTTGAGGAAGTCTGGGAATTATTTTGAACTGCAAACGGATGAAGGAACTGTTTTTGTGTGAAACAAAATATACAAAGCTGTCCACCTTCATTTGATCATGGTGATATTGGCGAGTTTAAAACCTACTGTGTCATTTTGTAAAGGCAAAGTCTAAAGAGAGAATTGAAAAATACACACAAAATATTCAAAGACATTTCATCTGAGTCATGGATGCAAAGTGTCGCTGATGTCTGTTCAAGAGTTTAACGCAACAAGGTGGGATTTTACTGTGAAAATCTAGCTTCTACGAAGAAACAGGAAGTTCTGCTCTTTAGGTTTGATCTCTCTGGTTAAGAGATTTTACTCCTGTATTTTTACATTTAACACACAAAACATAAAAATGATGGGTTAGAAAAACATCCTGGAGAAAACTGGAAATGTCATGAATAATGTAGATATTTTTCATACAGTTTTTAAAATGTATTTTTGCCGGTTTAGAAATGGTTAATGGGTTAAACTGTGTATATGGACAAGAAAGAGCAACATTGACCTTTTTTATATCAAAGCCAAGAGCTAATATTTATAAGATAGGAAGATTTATTGTTTGAAAAGAGCACAGGCTGCCGCTTATTTTGGGAGTCAGGGTTTGTTAGGAAATATGTTTCCATCAGTTATTCTTTTAAATGTAAAAGAAAAGGGGGATTTTTGTTTTTATGGGCAAATACTGTGGTAAGTATGCATGAACTATATTTCTAAGGAAATGCTCAAAAGAAAGAAAACATTTTGAATTTTGATGCTTGTTTTTGCAGACATTGTGCCTTATATCTCCTGTTTTGAGATGAATTGCAATAATATAGGTGCTCTGTTCGACATTAGTCACTAAATAAGGACACATTTAAGCATCCGGTTTGCAGGACTACTCACTTTCTAGCCAGGGTACTCAAGATTTGTAGTTTTTAAAAACACATTTTTAGGTCTGTTTCTTCTTGGTTAGGTTGCCATTCAGTGTGTTGCACTACTCCATTATCACAGTGGGAGAATTCCTGCTTTTTTAGTGAAGGAATAAAACAGTTAATTTTATCTTTACAGCTCTTTGGCTGCTGTCAACATGTGTTAGTGATGTATAAATCTGTTAGTCCAGGAAGCATTTCTTCATGATTGTACATTAACAGCGACCATTTGTAAGCATCTACTCTATCAGAGTTGGAGTCTCTTATATTCTAAACTGTCAGGCAACAGTTTGTAATAAAATATATATGAATATATGTCTCCTGCTGTATTAATTTCCTGTTTTGTTACTTCAAAGGATGAAAAGCAGTGAGCTGTACACTACAAACCACTGTTAACTGCAGAGTGCAAACAGATTTATGTGGGAGGCAGCGGTTGTCATTTGCATCCATTGTTTGGGTCTCCTTGAGGAGGCGATCAAAGCGCCAGTTTGAGAGATAAGGCATTTTTTATGAGTGATGCACTCTGAATTTTAATTTATGCTCTATTTCGCCTCTTATCTCCCTGAGCTGTGACACTGGACTGTGTTAGATCCAACCTGTAGTTGAGAAACTGTCCTTTAATTAAAAAGTGTCCAAATCTGTTTAACCTGTTTGATTGTGTGAGCTACGCTGTGAAGGATCTGAAATGGAATAGAAACTAATTACAGACGGCTGCTGCTCCGTAATTTGACATGTTTTGATGTCCAGGATCTTAAATCTGTGAGATATTGTTTTACTGTGGACAAATGTGGCCTATAATGTGCATATAATCATCATACATATATATATGTATATATATATATGTATATATATGTATATATATGTGTGTATATATATATATATATATATATATATATATATATATATATATATATATATATATATATATATATATATATATATATATATATATATATATACACATATATATACACACACACACACACACACGTATATATATATATATACGTGTGTGTGTGTGTGTTTCTAAATAGCATAGTATAGTATGCTTCGTAATAATTGTGTATGTTATATTAATTGTGTTATATTGTAGTTATTTTGTTACCAAACATTTATATTTAAAAGTGGAACTGAAGTGTCACGGGCTTGTTGGTGCTACTCGGACCTGTTTTGAACGCACAACAGTCCGTGAGTGTAAGTCTTCCGTCTCAAGATGGCGGAGTACGTTAATATCGTCCGAAGGGCTTTGGGGCAAATAGGAGGTCACGGTGGAATCCGCGGGTTTTTAACTCAGTTATTCAGGTCAGTTTAATTAAATAGTTTGTGTTGTCTGTATTAAATTAGTGTTAATGGCTGTGAGAGCTTCATAACGACGTGTGACCCGGGTCTGATTATTCTGAACCGAGTTAGCATGTTGACAGCTAACTTTTAACCAGCCTGCTAACGGAGTCTGGACCTCCAGCAAACGTTAATATGTAAATGTGTGTGAACTGAATGTTGCACCAAACTCCATTCATAAAGCTCTCAATTTAAGACGGAGTTCAGCAGAAACATTTCTGCCGCTTTAACCCTGCTGAAGATCGTGACTGAAGTAAATTTGAGGAACAACTGATAAATTCGTCTCACAAGTTGGTCACCAAGGAGTCTGTATAATAGCAACATGGTAGCTTATATAGTTGGTTCACAGTGTTTGTTTTCGGAAAAGGAAATGGATGAAAACAAGACTATTCAGTATATCTTGGGGTTTCATTTCATTGGCAGGGTGAATGATGTGAAGACAGGAGCCCTGGTTGGTGTGGATAAATATGGAAACAAATACTATGAGGACAACAAACACTACTTCTTTGGTGAGTCAAGTTTCCCCAAATGTGCAGGACATTTGCACCAGAAGTATTGTTGTTTTCAGGAGGATGTTGCACAGGACGCTGTGATTTGGGTGCTGGTTTATCACTCTTTTATAACTCAGTTGTTGCAGACAAATGATGATTTGGTAAATAAACATTGTCAAAAATGTGTTCAGGGCGTCACCGCTGGGTGATCTACACCACAGAGATGAATGGAAAGAACACCATGTGGGAGGTGGACGGCAGCATGGTTCCAGCTGAATGGTATGACCCAAAACTCTTTATGTTTTCTGGGCAAAATTTGACACGTCCACCATTCACCTTACACATAGATTTCTGGATCCTAGTAGTTTTTACACAACTAAAAAAAATCCACCTTAAGTAAAGTTAGAGTTAAAGTTTAGTTACTTGAAAAAAATATCAAAAATGTGTAGTTATTTGTTGTCTACTCAGACTGTTAAACTCTACTGCACTGCCTTGGCAAGTAGACGAAAAAAAAAATGTTGACGTTGTCACTTCAATGTTAACTTCAACTGTCATCGACAAAAAAAAAAAAAAAAACTAAAACTAAATTAAAAGAAGGAATTTGCTTGTTATTTAAGCTACTTGCCTTCTTCCTGTTCACTTTTTAAATTATGCTTTTTATTGTTTTCTTAAGGAAAATAACCTAAACCACAGCAAATAAAATAATATGTCCATATAATAACAGATAGTAACTGTGAATTGAAGTATTCAGAAATGAAGGAGACAAAATGGTAGCAATAATAATAATAATATGGAAAATATAAATAAATTAATGTATAAGAATAATAAAATAATTATAATTCATATATTTTTTTTAAATTTATGGATCCAAATAGATAACCTTGTGGGAGGTGGACGGCAGCGTGGTTCCCTGCTGAATGGTGTGACTTTAAACTCAACTATATACATATAATAACAGGAACTGTAAATTGAAAAACAAAGTATTCAAAAGCAAAGGAGAAGAAAAAAATATGATAATAATAGTAATAGAATAAATACTAAATACAAAATGAAATAGAAATTATATTGCATTATTTTTTTTGATTTATGAATAGAATAAATAAATACTAACATTAAAGAAATATAACTTCTTGTGCACTCTCCAGGCATCGCTGGCTGCACTGTATGACAGACAACCCCCCCACCACACATCCACCAGAGCCCAAGAAGTTCCTGGCAGAGGTCCACCAGTTCAACGTGAGCGGCAGCCCACAGCAGTACGTGCCCTTCCCCACCACCACCAAGAAGATCCACGAGTGGGTTCCACCCAAAGCTGGAGCTCCGTGAGCTCTGACTGTATTATTTGTAAATTATGGTATCCTGCCGCTGTAGCCAACGTGTCCTGAATAAAACCTCTATACAGACATTTATGGATATGGGAGTGGCAGTTCTTACACAAAACAAAAAGCACCCCCACAGGTGGAGAGGAATTGATTTGTTGTGGTTTAAGCACCAATATCTGACAGTTTCTGCATAGTTTCATGCTTTGTTTATACCCACCTCACTTTAAATTCTAGTGGAGCTGTCAAAGTTTCCAAAAACTACCAAATATATCAGGTTGAATTTTGGGCAAAATTGTCAAAAATGATGCGTAAGACAGAAATAAAAATGGCTTCACTCACTGTAACTTCATAAAGCTTCAGTGAAGAGCTGGTGGAAGTTATACAACATAGTGTATATGTATATGTGATACAGAAAGGCCAGATTTCACCAGTCTTAAACATACTTAAGGGGAAATATAAGGGGTTTCTTTCTCTCTTGGAAACTCTATTTCCATGCAAATGTTTAAAGGAAATATGTCACTGTTAAAATCTGAAGGAAAAATCAATCGGTGGGTGCACTACTTAAATAAGTTTATGGGGAAGGCTGCATGGCTTATGCATATTTATGTTAAATATATTATTGTAATTAAGGATTTTTGGCATCTTCATATTGCGTTCCCGGGAAAAACCTTGGCAACTGTGGAAAAATCAGCTTTTTTTCTCAAGTTATTTTACCTTTTTTACTTTCATGAAACATCTTGATGGAGCCTGTGTGCAGATATATCAGCAACCAAGTTGTTTTTGGTACTTTGTTATTTGAGCACCCAGCTAACGTAGGGCCCAGATAACAGTCATTTTAAACACTGATTAATCTACGAATTGTTTTCTCGAATAAGCAATTCATTGTTTTATCAATGGTGAAAAAAAATGCCTGTTAAAATTCACCAGGTCCCAACATAGCATCTTTAGATTCCTCGTTGTGTCCAACCAGCAGTCTTATTACATTTAGTATCGTATATGATTTAAAAAAGCAAAATGTTGAGAAGCTGAAATGAGAACGTTTGACCTCTTTGCTCACAAATGACTTAAACAAAAAAAGCTGTCTAATAATCAATTTGACTAATTGTCTAAGCTTTAATCAGTTGGTTGTCAGTAGATCTGCAGCAATTAGTCGATTAATCAGTTAGTCAATCAAAAATAATCAACTATTTTCATAGTCAATTAATCATGATGGTGCGAAATTGACAAAATTTCTCTTTTTTTAAATATATCAAAGTGAATATCTTTGGGTTTTGGACAAAACAAGAACTTTTAAAGACATCACTTGCTTTATAGGGAAGCTGGGCTGGACATTTTCACTGTTTTCTGACATTTTATTGTTTATTAATTGAGAAAATAATTGACTGATTAATTGATGATGGAAACGATCAATGCTTGCTGCCCTACTCCATCAGTATACTGGTTTCACTGTAAGACAGGAAGAAGCAGCAGAGTCTGTAGCAGTGAGCTGACAGTGTTTCCAGTGCATGTTAATCAGGATTATGCTGAGCTGAGGGAAAGTTGCAGCATGCAGCATTTCACACTGAGGTGTGTAGATCTGAGCTGACGGCTCATCACACACTGTGTGGCAGTGACTGGACACACAACACACACTCATGATGACTCAGAGTCCCTGTGAAACTCCAGCCAGGACCAGACCTCTCATGTGCAGACCAAGAGGTTTGTGTTTGCTTATATTTCCACTTTTTGAATATTATGGGTGGATATTTGAGCATTTTTCGTGTTAAATTAGGCACACTGAGCTAAATGAATGCAGTCGTGCAATAAATACTACTTTATGAAGGTTATAATGTTCAGTTTTAGTTTGGACATGTTAGATTCAACTTTCGGTCATGTTTTGGAGGATGTACAGGTACATAGTTTGTGGTGCTGTTATAGTTCGTTGCATGGTGGCAGGCTCTGTTTTAATATGCTGTTTTTTTACTTTGTTTTAAAACTTTTTATTATTGTTTTTAAGTGGGTGAAATCTGTTTCTGTGTTTAAAGTATTAACAGCTAATGTTAGCTAGCATAGCTGAGGATAGCATTAAGGGTTGATTAACATAACCCTAGCTACAGCAATACTTATAATCCAGTAATAAAATATGTATTATGTTGACATAGCCTGTATAATTACTACTTTACATTTGGTATTGTGAATAGCCTATATTTTGAGATCAGTACTTCATAAATGTCATAAAAGCAGAGTTTTTTCCACTGTGGTATTGCATTTATTTAAGTTCAAGTACTTCCATATTTGTGTTTTGGTAGTTGAGACCTTAATTGTCTTTCTAGTTTCAGGGATCTGGAGCTGTTAAATGAGGAGACGCACTATTTCATCACTTTATCCTCGGAGGGATTGTTTGGAGGAAGAGGAAAGTCACTCCTGTGTAAGTTTCAGTGCACACTGTCTGTAATGGTGTTTCATATCCAAGAGGGGGCATTGTTACTTTTGATTTATGTCTTGTGAGTCAACCCTCTCACCACATCACAACTAGATCTGAGAGAGAGAATGAAGAAGGCTTTTGGCATCCTCTGGAGTCAGCGTTTCACTGCACTGCCCTTGTCTTTATTTAGAAACCTGAGGAGGTTCTGCAGCATCTCTCTCATTGAAATTAATTAAGAAAACTGAGCTGGAAGTGCTTCGACTGATGGCAATAAGTGGTATTTAAATTTGTGCTCAGTGAACGGTTGGTTTGCTCTTCTGTCTTCTTATAGCAGCTGATAGCTCTTGTCTGATTCATCCTCTGCAAAATGGAGCAGATAATCTCTGTCGGCCTTTATAAATGCTGATGCAGCAGTCCACTGAAGCCGCTAGTGATGCCAGCTGGGCACCAGAAAGAGGGCAAAGAGGGTCATCTTGATGTCCAGACATGCTCCATGTCTGGCCTTCATCCCTCCTGCCAACTGCCATAGCTCTCATCTGTATTCGTAGGACATCACCTCCTCCGTCCTCCTCTCTTCTTGCATCATTCATGCCCAACTGTGACATCCTTGATGATCCAGACTTCCCTTTTTTAAAAATCTGTAAATCTTCAGATGTTAGCTGTGCTTAATGGCTCAGAGTCAGTGCCTTGGGTCTTTTATTTTTTAGGCCTCCCTCTTAGCAAAAAATACCATCAGCCCAGTTCTGTCCACTTCCCTTGTGTGTTTCTGCACACATGATGGAGAAACTCAACGCTGGATTGTGAAGTAATTGAAGTAAACTTTTTGAATTTCCTCTCAAAGTTTTGTGTGTGTACTGTAATTCCCAGAGTTCACCTGTACACCGTCGGTGTAATCGGTGAGGTCTTGTTCCTTCTTTTGTCTGTAGGTGGTGCACTATTCTTGCAGAACAAGCTATTTTTATTAAGAAATAATCCTTTTTCATGGCAGACATTTTGACAGCAGGAAAAGCGCAGCTGTAACTAATTATGTTAATAAAAGCCAGACTGAATGGTTCAGTTCTGGTTAATTCATGTTATTAGTAACTCCTCTGCTTTTTCTGCAGACAAGTCCTGCTGTTGTTCTAAATGCATAGAGGTGTAAAATAGGCAGTAAATAATCTGGGCAAATCTTGAATTATTAATTTAAAGGACATGACTGACAGTGTTTTCTTTCTTTCTTTTTAATATCAACAAATTACATCACCTACACTGCAATCATCCACTAGAAATTAAGCAATGACCTGTATAGCCTGATATACTGTACCTTATGCCCCTGTGCCTCACTGTATAGGGTTTTTTTTCAGTTAAAGCAGAGATTTTTAAGTGGTTATAGCAGCAAAAGCACAGGTGTTGATAATAACATTAACAGTGGCTCTGGTCCCAGTGAGCCGTGCCAGTGTGACGCATCACCAGAGAAAGGTGTTGGATCTAATGATTATTTTGAGACTATAGGATTGTAGGGTTCATGTTCTTGGTGCTGTGCATGCTTGCTCGCTGCTCATCGTGTTTTTCTAGTGTTTTTTTAGACACACATAAAAGTTAAAATACTCTCAACTTCTCAGCGCAGAGTCGCGCTGCTCATCAATGACAAATGGTGCCTTCAGATGAGGTCGTGTTTACCGTGTTTAGGGATGGGTCCATATGAACGCCCTGAGAGCTCCGAGTTCATGACTTGTGACGTGTTTGTTAACGATGTGTGAAATAGCGGAGCCCATGGAAGTTCATTTACTGGTGCATAATAAGTTAATATACTGTAATTTTTGTTATATATTATTCTTCTTGGTAATTTTATAACATGCCTGAGAAAAATGTTGATATTACCAACAACCTCATCTTTCTCCTCTGTCATTATGACTTTACATTCCTACATCATGTTACCCACTTGCTAGCTTGCTAAACTGTTCGCCTCTGTGGCTCAGACTCGGACAGTAGCGTTAATATTGCCGTTGCTTAGCAGTTGTGTTCTTCACAACTTCACCACTTGAACTCCAACCATATCGTGAACGCGACTTCTCATCTCGTAAACACGGTAAACACAACCCCATCTGAAGGCACCTAAACTTGGCCTAGGCAGCCGATCAAATCAAGCAAGACGTGGGCTTTACTACTTTACCAGTTCCTTCCTGTTTTGATGCCGGTAGATGTGGTAGGGCGAGCTAGTCAGCTGTTGGACTGGGAGAGGAAAGGGGGGATTCACAAATCATCAAATCACATTTGATCCCCCAGTTGCTAGCACACAGCCCCGCTTCAAACGCACACCGCTGTTTTGCCCAACGCACTTTACTGTGGCGTTTTTGAATCAGCAGAGCCAGCAGCGATGCATCTCGTGTGATCGGCCCCTAAGAGATACGTTCATTGTGTCTAACTGAACATAACCCCAAATAAGATCAAATCCATCCATCTGCAGCCACTCATCCTATTAACCTGCATGTCTCTGGACTGTGGGAGGAAGCTGGAGAAAATCCACACACATAGGGATGCAAACTCCACACAGAGGAAGGGATTCAAACCTGTGACCCTCTTACTGTGAGGCGACAGTACTAACCACCGCACCACCCCAAATACGATCAGCTTGCTAATCAACTTAATACAAAGCATGTGACATTTACCTGAATTAAGTCAAACAACGTTACATGTAGTCAGCACTAGATAATCCAGCCCATACTCAAAACAGACTAGATTTTAAATAAAAGATTTTTTTTGCAGTGAAGCAGTCTGTGGCTGCTCATAACGCGTCATCGTCATCCAGATGAATGTATTGTTAGTTTTGGCCTCCTCAGTGGAACTGATGATAAAGAATGTTACGTTTCATGTTGGCTGGTTGACAAAAAACAGCACTGACCCTGCTGCTCTCACTCCCACCTATAAAGTAAAGTATGCCTATAAGCATGAGAGGGAGTGGGAGCAGAGTCCAGCCTCACACACACACACACACACACACACACACACACACACACACACACACACACACACACACACACACACACACACAGACTGTTATCTGGCTCTGCAGATTGCAAGTGCTGTGTCCGTCCCGTAGAGTGCGTTCACCCCTCTGGGAGCGAGTCCTGGCAGGAGATTCCTGCACTAACTCAACGGTCCCACACACTCATTCATTCTCTTAAATCATTCCTCTTCCTCCCTCCTCTCCGTCCTGTCCTCTCTCTCTCTCTCTCTCTGTGCCCTGCTCTCCATCCTCTCCCTGCTCCTTCCTGATTGGCAGTTGAGGCTGCTGTTACCGTGGCGAAGTGTGCCCGGGCCAGTGGAGGGTGGCTGATAGGGATAAAAAAATTTCCGGCTCGGACTGCTTCATTCCTTTTAAGGTGGTCTTTTCCCAAGTGTGTGAGAGCAGTACAGAACAGCACAGCTTGGGAACGCACCCCAGGACGAGGCTGGGTGATATCTGAGGTGCACATGGAACCGCCGGTTTGATAGCTGCCAACACAGGAAGCAAAATATTTCACAATAAGAGGGTTGCACATACTCCTCCCCCCTCAGAGGGTAGTCCTAAAACTTCAAAGAGGCAGACAGAGCTCTCTGATGTGCAGCCAGGGGTCTTCTGAAGCTGCTGTGGCATGCACTTTGACCTCAGGCGGTGAGGAAGAGGAGGCATGAGGAAGAACTACAGCGCTATTCCGCTCATCTATGTGACAGAGGTAGCGTTTGTACTTGTTACGGCTTTAAATCTTGTCTTTTTGTGTGTGCAATGTGATAGATAAAGCAATCACTTCTCCTGCTGTTTATAAAGGTCAAGCTGCAGAGTCACATGTAATCAGCAGTGTGTTATTGCCCTCACAAACTCCACATTTGTGTGAATCATAGGAGAAGCTCTATATGTGGATATAAAAACTTGTTTGTTCCATACCAAGACTGTTCATTTTGATAGCTTTTCTCGGGCTAGCTTGCTCCGATTAGATAATAGGCTTTAAAGGCAGAGCTATGAAGAAGGAGGTTATGTGGTTTGGTGCATTAAAGCCAGTTATTTTGTGTTTAGCATGATCATGGAAGTTGTTTTTTATTGTTCAAAGAATCAGGCAAGTTTCATCATGTCGGTGTCTGTGTGTGAAGCATGTGACTGGCCTTCGCTGCTTAAGTAACATCTAAGGAATGTGTACAGCAAACCATAGATCATGCACACCGGAGCTTGTTCTCACCCTCTCTTAACTTGTCGCTCCCAGTTCTGGCTCTGGGTGCTGGAGGAGGTCATGTTTGTGTTCCTCCTGTCTTTATCCGTCCATCACAATCTCACCCACTATCGAAAATGTCTGGTTGTTGCACTCGGTGGCTAAAAAGAGAGGAATCCCTGAGCCAATCCCTAGATGTCTGCTTTTCTATGGGCTGCCCTTCTTGTGCTGACGCTGTGTGTTTCTGTGTGTGCATGCACTATATGCACAACAAAATGCCATAAAAATAATGTTATGTAACCCGTCCAGTATAATGGGGCTCTTCCTGTCAAGCCAACAGTCCACAAACAAGGAAATAGTAGAAGGAAGAAGCAGCAGCAGGACATTGCTTTTTTTATCGCTCCCTCCTCTGGGTCTCAGCTCTGCAGAAAAGTCCTGCAACAAGTCACAGTGTTTTCACAGCTTCTGCACCCTGATACGTTGTCAACTCCTCTGTGTGCAGTAGTGTATCTATGAAACCTTAGAAATGCCCTCCAACTATTAGCTGTGGTCACTTTCATCCCTTCACCATGGTAACCATCACGGTGTCTCAGACACTCAGCACTCAAAGACCTCAGAGGAAGCTTTTATATCCCCCTGTACTCTCCTGTTAAGCTGTCTGTGTTTATACCAAAACAGAGGTAATATATCTCAGAGGACATCACAGTGTAACATGTCAACACGATTGTCTTTCTAATACATCTCATTGACGAGGTGTTTTTATCCTTACATGCTCTTGGGAAAGACAAGATGCAATAGGATGGGAGGATATTTAGCAGGTTCCCACCACCACAAGGGGTTCCTTTAGGGCAGCACTAAAACAGGGGTAGTGCCTATGATGACATATAAAGTGACATGATGTAAATGTGTTTATACTGTGGCAGCTAGGGCTGCTCCATTATGGCAAAAATCCTAATCATGATTAGAGGTCAACCAATATGGTTTTTTATGGCTGATGACGATGCCGATTTTTAACAGAATCAGGACAGCCGATGGCCGATATATGAGAAGAAGAAGAAGAAGAAGATCTTTTTTTAATCCGCGGGGGGGAAAAAAAATTTTTCATCTGTTAACTTATACACACACATGCACAAACAGGTCCATATACATGCAACAATTGGAGAGATATCAGAGTGAGGGGGCTCCCCCTTTCAGGCCCCCGGGGGGGTGGGGGGTTGGGGCCCTTGCCGGGGGACCCCCGGGGGGGGCCCAAGAGGTAAACTGGCCCCTCCCCAGCAACCAATACACACTCATTTTTTGGTCCGGGGGGGGGGAGGGGGGGCGGCCCCTCCCCCCCCCAACCCCCCCCCACACAGAGAGAGCCCCCCCCCCCCTGATGTCTTTTCTGCAGCTATCTTTGGCTGGTTTTCTGTTCATCCTCCACCTGATAAAATATAACAGCTTAAAAATAACAAATGATACACACATTTCTTAAGTGAACATTTATTGAACACTTATGGTCTGTCTCTTCAATCTGCATTTTGTCTGCACAGTTTCTCCCAGTTAGGACGTTGTTCTTCTCAGGCACTCTAGCAAAGGTTAGGTTACATCTACTGAGGTCTGCCGGTAAAACGGCAATTTGATTGACACAAGGGGGGCGGAGTCACATGTTTTCTACAGCAACAACACTGGCTGCCTGCAGATGTGCCTGCTTGCTAGTCGGCTTAATGTGCTCAGGCATCGGTCGATGCCGATTAGGAAAAAATGTCAAACAAGTGTCCCAATTAATTGACAGACTGATTTATCAGTTGACCTCTAATCATGATTATTGTGGTCAATATTGAGATCACAAATATTTAACATATTAACTACTCATTGACAACATCAGAAAACAGAAACACCAGAACATGTTGTAGCCTACATTTTAAAGTGAAATGCATCTATCTCATACATTTTGAGAGCTATATTAAGAGGCTACATCTATGAAGAACTCGTGTAAACAATTTAATCATAAACACATTGGTTGAATAGTGATGTCAGTCCATCGTGGGGAAGAGAGGGTCCGGGTGAGGGACGCTGTAAAGCGCCAATTTCACCCAAGGCCTTTTCAAGCCTACAGAGCCAATCACGTGCTCCACTATGGAGGAAATACAAGAGGGCCAACCAGCTCCAGAGAGAGCTCCCACAAGTGGATCCTCTCCACACCGAGGGTCCGTCCTCGAAGCCAGATCACTTTAAAGGAAAGGGGTGCGATGGATTTATAACACAGGACAAAACAAGAGCGTTATCACAAACTGGAATGTGGCACAATAACTGTTTTATATCAATTATCTTGTTTTCAAAATTGTTGGAAGCTAAAACCATAAATGGAAATTCAGATTTGATTAATTGCACATCTCTCAGCGTATTAGACCATTTTGCAAACTAGTAATGAAGGCTGTTTTTGACCAAAATACTTGTATGGATTGTCATGACGTATTGTACAGATGTTGATGTTCAATGCTAGTGACCTCGGTGATCCTCTGACTTCTCCTGTAGCGTCATCATCAAGTCAAAATTTGCCAGCATGTTAGCAAGCTGGCATGGCTTTAGACTCTTGTTATGTAATTTCTGCATCAGTTAAAGGTACAGTGCGTAGGATTTGGCGGCATCCTCCCTTTCCAAGACTGTAGTAACGTGAGCTGCCAAGTGCAAAACTGTGGTAACATGCTTCTTCTCACTCAGAGACCATCCTTACCATAATTACACTAGTTTAGGAGCAACGGAAGTCAGACGGCAGTTGGCGGTGCTACGGGTTTTACACTCTGCGGCTCAGGTTAATGCAGTTTCTCACGTTCAAAAGTACATGTAGTTATAAAGGGCTCATTCTAAGCTAACAAAAATACAATGATTCTTAGTTTCAGATGATTATACACTGATGAAAACATAGTTATAAATAATCCACTTCTGCCAGTAGATCCCCTGAAATGGTCCTTTAATTTGCTGGATTAGCACAAAACATTCCCATCAGGAATTTATCCATAAACAGATTTTCATTAGATTTTTCTGAAAATGTAGATAAAGATATATATTTGTATTGCAATATGAAATTGCATATGCCGTGAAAGGTTTTATCCACACTACCCACCATTTAGTTTAGGCTCCATTAAGGGTTAAAGTGATTTTAGTGGTACAAATTGTACTTCCTCAGTGATTTCACTAGTTCTGTGTTTCCCACGAATCTCTTTCCTCTTTCACATCTGTAATGTGAAGTAAGACCTGAAAGTGCAACTCTGTGGCAAACAGTAAACAGTAAACATTATATTATTTATGATTAATCATGTGTAGAATTCATTGTGCTGTTTGCAGCCTTTTCTGCTTTCGTCGAAATGCTGACTTATTATTTATATTGTGATATAAAGTCTGCTTGCATATTATGCTGCTGACCCCGTGTACTACGCATTGCAGAGTATTGAAAACACATTTCATGCTGGTTCCATGCTCCACTTTGTTATGAAGCCATTAAAATGAAGTGACGCAAAGTGAAAATATTAACTGCACCAGCATTCACTGTAATTGGCTATTAAAACAAAACAAAACACAACATAACATATGTCCTCTTAACAATGTGAAAGATGGTTTAAGCACATACACAGTGGTTTAATGGGAATATTCACCTTAATGAAAATGGCGTGCACTAAAAATATGTCACTCCACATAACACATCCAGCATAAACATTATGAGATATTTCATGGTTGACCCTGATTCATTATTTGCCACCACTGCTTAAGTGCAGTCCCATTATTACTCATATTTTCCTGCCTCAGTTATGAACTTTTATTTTTTCTTTCCAGGCGTTTCACAGACTTTTTTCAGGGCGTCTGCAATGTAAGTGTGCCCGGAAAATATCTGGTCTCATGAGCTGTGATAAGGCCGACTGCACCAGAGACGACTCAAAAAGTCAATTAATTAACAAAATAAATTGTGTAGCCTCAAAGTGAAGCAACTGAGTGTTAATGCACAGATAGCTTGTGTGTTTCCCTTCTTGGTCTGTTTTCCATCACAGTAATAATCTGTGAAGAGTAGTTATGCTTTAATTATTAATGGATGTTTTGATTATTGTTAGCCACGCTGGCAGAGTGGCTCTACAGATGCATTGGTCTGGAGTTAAATATGTCGACCGCTGATGGATGGATTCCCATGACATTTTGTACAGACGTTCATGTTTTTTAGAGCTGCCTGGTGCGGCTGAAAACTGATCCAGAACAGTGAATTAAGGACCAGACAGGTAACCAATGAGCTGAAGAAAATTTTTCAAAATTAGCATCCCTACTACAAAGTAACTTAAGTTATCAAATACATGTATGGAGTATAAAGTACAATATTTGCTTCTGAGACATGAAGTAGAAGTAGAAAGTAGCATAAAATGAAAACCCTAAAGTAAATACTGGAGTAGATGTACTTAGTTACTTTCTACGACTGAAGCTAGAGCCAGAGAAAGTTTGCATCATAAAGACTTAAACTGTAAATCAGTTGTGTTAAATCATTAACAAATAGCAACTACTTGTGGTAAACACTGCATCTCCGTCACGAGCGTCCTCAGGAGACAGACAGCAGACGAACACAACCTGAACACGACCTCATCAGCAGCCCCCCCCCCCCCCCGTCAAACTGATTAGACCCGCGCTACATGTATGTAATTTCCCTGATGATGATGACCTTCACTGAGGAATTTGTTCAGCTACATCCGCAGACCCCAGCGTCTAATTCTGCACACACACACACACACACACACACACACACACACTAAGCTGTCATATACCCACTTCTAATCATATCTGCACCGCTCAATTTATCAGCATGACATCAACAGATAATGCATGTCAATGACTGCACATACAGTCGCGTCTTTGTTCCTCTGTTGTTGTGAGGACACCTCACAGACATGCACTCTAACTTAAACCCAAACCCAGCCCACCGTTTGTATCATCTCATGTATTATCATTATGTTCACCCATCTGTTTTCCTGACATAAACTCCCAGCGATCTTTAGGTCGTTAAATAACACTTTCTGTTGTTTTGAAGGTATTTCTAGAATCTTCAAAGACTCTTTCAACCATCTAAACCTCAAAATACTACATATGCTTCACAATAAATACAAATTTTAATCCTGTTTGCTCAAGTTGTGACTCAATGTACTTATCTTGACAAATATTGTAATGGGAAATGACATATTTGCTCAATTTTATATAATGCTGAAAATTAATGAATTTAAAAATCAGGCAGGTTATTTTCAATTACTATATTTAAATAAAACAATAAACCCTTTATAATATCTAAAACCAAGTCTTAAATCTTAAGCAATCCTTTGAAGGAAAGACAAAAAAATAATGTCTTAATAATTATTGGGATCTTTTACTTAAAGGACCAGTATGTAACAATACAGGGATTTATTACTAGAAAAAGAATATAATATTAAAATTTCTTTGGCGTATAATCACCTGAAATTATGAATTGTTTTGTTTTTGCTACCATAGAGTTGTTTTGCACTGTGTCAGCTGGGATCTCCTCCGGCCTGCGACCCTGAGTAGAATAAATGGTCACAGATAGCAGATGGATGGATATACTGAGCATTATTTGACAAAAAAAAAATCTTAATGAATGAATTAACGTGTAAGCTGCATTTGAATGTTGTCGAGGTACAGCTGATCATACATTATATATGCAATACCTATAAGTGACTTGCAGCCGACATGTAATACTGAAGTACAGTACTTGAGTAAATGTACTTCCAACACTGTTGTCCTCACAAAGATAGAAGTACAAGACCAGACACACATGCATAAACCTGTTGCTGTAAGGGCTGAAAAATGATGGCAAAACAGGCATCAAACCATCATTAATGACATTTATTGCATGTTTTTATTTATGGTGTGTGTGTTGTCATTAGAGTCTGGAATAGAATAAAAAATGAATTTCTTTCCACATATATGAATAATTTTACACCAGATATGACAGAATTTATTCATAATTGACTTGTCTGGTCAAGAAAAGGTTAAACAGAGCAGTGTGTGTGTGTGTGTGTGTGTGTGTGTGTGTGTGTGTGTGTGTGTGTGTGTGTGTGTGTGTGCTCAGCCTCATTAACATATAACCTTGTAATGTCAGTAGCCTCTAGCTACCTGCTCCAAAGGAGAAAAAACAGGCTCTGTGCTGTAAACAGAGCTTTAGTCTTTTCTCTATCGTCATCTGGTTTCTCAGTGAAGTCAGCAGAAAAAAAAGAAATATCATGTTCTCCCTCTGTTCTTACATTCATACTGTCTTCTCAACTTTATTTTCACTCCCGTTGCCAGTTTATCTACTTTGAACAGCACTACAATAAATCCTGCCCCCGTAAAGGTTATAACATTCAGTTTTGGTTCAAACTTTCTGGAGGCTGTTTGTGGTTTTGTGGTGTTGTCGAATTATATTGTGTTGTCCTGAGATATGCTTCTAATATTGCTTCTAATATTGGGGGCGGCAGTAGCTCAGTCTGTAGGGAGTTGGCTTGGGAACCGGAGGGTCACCGGTTCAAGTCCCGACATGGACCAAAAACTGAGTGTGAACTGGTAGCTGGAGAGGTGCCAGTTTACCTCTTGGGCACTGCCGAGGTGCCCCTGAGCAAGGCACCGAACCCCCAACTGCTCGGGGCGCTTGTCAGAAGCAGCCCCCTCACTCTGACATCTCTCCATTACTGCATGTGTGTGTGTGTGTTTGTGTGCATGTACCATGTATAAGTTAAACAGAGTGTAAATTGAATTTCCCCACTGTGGGACTAATAAAGGCAGATCTTCTTCTTCTTCTTCTTCTTCCTTATTACATCTAAACTAGCACAAGTAAACACACTGATTGGCATTTTTAAATGACTTGCAGCAGTAGTTTATTATGTTACTGTGACGTCACTCACTAGTTTGTGGGCTGCTGTTTTGAAGCCTCAAGTTTGGCATTTTGGCCGTCGCCATCTTGTTTTTTGATTGTCACCATCTTGGTTATTTGAGGGTGGAGCTAAGAACTGCCAGACGCTGACTAAAACATTTTTAGGTGACCAAAAAGGTTATAATTAACTTTTATGAAACTGAACACTGTGAAAGGGAAAAAGTTGTAAGACGATGGACGACTCCCAGACCGGACAGCTCCGTGGTAACAACCTGTCAATTCACAAGGCAGCCACGTCCTAAAGCATTTGGCATTTTTATGCTGTTTATTCATCACACCCCCGACATGTAAAGGCTTTAATTCAATAAACGTATCTTCATAATTTTAGACATAATTATGAACATTTTCTTTTGATCAACAAACCAAATAATTTGTTGGTCGACTAACCCAATAATTGAGAGGAGAGGCAGATTAATGGTGGTCATATGTCAGTCCGTTGAACCTCTGGCTTTAATGTCACAGCTCAGTTTCAGACCCTCTCTCTCTCTCTCTCTCTCTCTCTCTCTCTCTATCTACGCCTCCATATCACAGCTGTTGTCATTTTGTGTAGAAAACTAAATTAATTCTCCAAAGAGGTCTCAAACCGCTCAGAGGAAGACAAAGAGAAATGAAATGTCACAAGCGGGTGGTGCAGGGCGGGCAGTGATGTAGGCGTGTAGCAGGGACGACACATGAAAGCGTGGCCGGTGCCCCCGCCATGCGCTTTGAAAGTGTGACCTCTTAGATATTTGTTTCAAACGGCCTCTGGTGCCCTTGTTCGCACTGTCCTTTTATTAAAGCATTCACACAGTCTGGTAGTCAGATCAGCTCCTGTTACTGTGAGGCTGCAGCGTCTGGATCACCAGGATAAAGGGATGTTAATAATTATATCAATGTTGTTGATGTTAATAATTATCTCAAATTTGTATTAGGTCCCAAATATATTTCTGATCTTAATTTTGACATAACTAGGATTTGAAGGTGTACCTCAGTGATTTAGCAGACTGGATATTATCCAGACTTTTTAGTTCCTAGTACGAGTCAAGCTCTGAAAACACCTGGATCCACCTGTGCAGACTCTGAATCTAACTAACTAGCACTGTAGCTGCGTTAGAAAACAATGTTGGCATCATTAACTCAGTGTGCGGGCACCTTTAGAGGATTGTTTTTGCCTTTCTGTGCCAAATACACCGGCATGTATTAGGATGTGCTTACTCCAAACTTCAGCATCGCTGTTATAGTTGCACATATAAACAATGCCACTGTGCTTGAAATACAATTTTAAAGTGCTGAGACTGAAACGATCACTAGTATGAAGTGTCTGAAGTACAATCCACGGCTGTTCAAGCATCAAGAACAAAGTGACAAGGAAACAGCCAGAAGCTGCTTGTGGATGAAAGCAGTTTGCTGTGGAAACAGCAACCAAATCATTTTACTTTACAAGAAAAGGCCACAAACTGTGTGAAAATAAAGAGTGTCAGCATGAATTCACATCACCGTGAATCAATAACCCCTGAAATGCTGGTTATGTGATACCAGAGGCGGGGATCCAACCAGAGCGAGCATGTTAGAAAAATGAGGTCAGGAACCCCCAGAGAAGTATTTAGATTTTTCATGTGTCATTTATTCATTTAATGGTTTGCTTGTATTTTCTTTTGTCAAAATTATATTTTAAAGCTGTTTCCACACTTCAAGAAGAGTACTGAAGACTGTCTGGTATCAATCCTCTTGGTCGTATTCTTGGCATTGTTTACTTTCTAACTGGAGTCTTCATTTCTTCAAGCGAGGCTTTTCATATAACACTGACGCAGTGAGCAGTTTGTTTTCATATCGTGTCGTGGGTTACAGGACTACATTATTACAAGACAAAAGACAAGTTAAATAAATAAGTAGCACATACAGGCTGTAATCAAATGAAAAGAAAACATTTCATAGTCCAGCACAGGCACACAAAAAGGCGAGTGAATGACACGATTTCAGAGCTAGTGACTAGAATAAAACCTCATGGCGAGTGAGAGGGGCGGTAACCTTGTTTTGTAAGGTACGTCACTGATGCTTGTCACATGTTTTGTTTTGTAGTGACGTTAGTGACGTGTTTCCTGCACTGAGGTCAAGTTGTTTCTGTACGCAACGATTTGGCTAAAAAAAAAAAAAAGAGGACATGTCGCAAAATCTCACATGACCAAACCTGACTTTAGTGTAAACAAACATGCTGGACGACGGGCAGGAAGAATAAGCGATGCTAGTTTTTGCACTATAGTGTACTGAAAATTACCAAAGGATAGCTGGATGAAATCATGGAGACACATTCAATAATCACTTGTGTTGTTGCCACAAATTCACAAGTTGGTCCTCCATTTCTGAGGTCCATCTCACTCCTGTTTTATTCTTTGCATTTTGCTTTGCTGACAAGTGGTTTGATTCTCACGTAGTGTGAACCCAGCATTACTTTATCTACTTATTTTAAGCCCAACCATGACGTTTTTAAACCTAAACCTAAATGGGTGGTTTTGGTGCTCCCTGCTGGTATCTTAATACACATATACATATATTCACGCCTTAGCGAGGTAAAACGTGACACTGACATGCCGTCCTCTGATGGACAGGTTATTTGGCATGCTATTGGGTTGCACAGCCACAGGAAATGTTGGCTATGTTTGATGTATTTTGTAACAAGAGAGAAAACATTTGTATTTGTATATTCCCCAAAAGTATGGAGTCTAAGATATGCAGCTGCGGCTTTTCATTAATGTATTTTTTGTTGGCCTAAAACTTGACAAATTAAAGTTTATAGAGGCTAAAACTACCACAGTCAGTCTTTAAAATGCTCTTTTTGCACATAGAGTACAGTTTTGTACAGTAGGAGTTTTTTAGGGAGGGGAAGTGGTCCTCTCACTTCTGGGCCACCAAATCTTGTTTCACTTCTGCCTACTGAGAAGACCATCTGTTTCATTCCTCAATATATGTGTCTTAATAGTTTCATCAGCTACTGTATACAGTAAAGCCACATCAGGGTTTGTGAAATGATGACCGTGTGATTAACCTCGACAGTACGGCATCTATCTGTTGCAGAGGCTCAGTTCCTGTCATCTGGAATCTACAGCCAGAGTCCCTTAAAAACCGCCAACCCTTTCTCATTCCCAGCATGCCCATTCAAGTGCCTCATTGATTTAGTTCCCCTGCTATGCTGGAACAAAAGATATAGCTGGGAACCTTAACCCTCCCTGAAGAAATGCTTTTATAGAGGCTGAAAAGCTTTAGGAGCGTGAGGAGGAGGAGGAGGTAAAGCGTCTTCTGTTCATTTGTTTTGAAAGAGAGAGTTGCTTTTGAGGAAGCAAAGAGGCAGTGGAAAGGCACTGGAGCCGGTTGCTCTTTATACATTATTCAAACTTAGTCTACTTATGACAAATTAAAATACTTAGCTAAATGGAGATTTACTTAATGTTAAGTTAAATAGGGTTGCACCATGGAAAATAGCTCTTATGTAGCTTTTTAGATGTTATAAAATATTTACACAGGTGTAAAACACACCGCTGCTGTACGGTACACCCCCCCCACACTCTCACTGATGCATTTCTCCACTGTGAGACTAATAAAGGAATATCTTATCTTATCTTATCTTATTGTCCTATCTCCATATCCTATTTAGCTGCTTTTCACTGCTGCCGTGGCAGCTTGACCAGGTGGAAGCGCTAATGTTGGTGTGGCGCACCGCTCGAAATCAAACGAGCGCTGCACTCAAAGTTCAAATTATCTCACCTTTGACCTCAGTTGCTTCTGACCTTTCAAAGCATCGTAGCATTTATTCGCCAACAAATAATCTTCACACGCACTGCTACAGCTATGTTCACAGCTATAACATATATATATATTGTAGGAAGTATAAGTGTTAATTTGTCATTTCCTGTTGCATGCTTTTATTTTGGCGCACTTCCTGTTTTGGTTTGCATTCTAACCTCTCCTCTCGTTGCAGTTCACTTCACTCCCTGCCCTGCATGCCTCCTGCCTTCACGTTAGAGCACCTCCTCCTGACCTGATTATCATCACTAGTCACCTGCGTCTGAGCGTCATCCCCTGCCCTGATTGTGTCCACCTGTGCATAGTTATTCACCTCCCTCACTAGTATATAATGTGTCCTCCCTTTTCCTCCTGTGCCAGTTCGTCTTTTGCCGTCCTTAGCGAAGCGTACCCGCCATTTCCTCGTGTCTAAATCTTTATACTCCAGTGAACTGAACCTAGCCTGTTTTTGACCTTGCCTTAGCCTCGTGATTTGGATTTTGTCTGCCTGTTCTGCCTGCCTATCTGTGTACCGACCTGGACCGAAAATAAACTCTGTTTTTGTAACTTGGAACTGTTTCAGTCTGCATTTGAATCCACTCCAGTGTTACCTGTCCTGACATATATAATTATTGAAAACTTCAGACTCACCACCCCCACACACACGGTCTGTCGGACACTCGCTAACGTTACGCCGGGCTGACAGACTGCACATAAAGTTATCAGTAATGCCACAGCTGTCAACGTAGCATAAACATGCACATGGTTTGTTGGACGCTATGCCAGGCAGACTAAACTAAATGATGTGGTGGAGACTTTCACAGGGAAAGTGGCTGCATATGTCCATCAACAATGCATGCAGCATTGCGGCTGCTAACTCTCCCGGTCTGGTGAATTAGAGACTCAGTAGCCAGTTGTGCTCAGACACTGCAGTTGGTAATATATGACAGATTTAACCGGTTTGTGCATTGGCTTGTCATTGAGTTGGGCAGTTTGTTAGGCACTACAAACACAGCACTGCTGCATGAAACACTAATCTTGTCTGTTAATGTTAACAAAGATTGGCTATCAATCAGAAAAAAATCATAGTAGAGTATGTTTTACTGGTACAACCCATAGACTAAATATAAAGATGGATGACACGTGTTCACTTCCTCCCACTGTACAAACATAAAGCCAAAATGTTCTGGATACGGGAGCTGCCATCTTGAGATTTTGACGTCATTTGGAGCCACAGTCTGCACAGTAGTGACCGAAAGGGGGCTGGAGCTGTGGTATCGAGGTTCCGCCCGAGCCAATCACGAGCTGAGCGCGGCTGCAGCTTGCTTGCCGCTACGTTAGCACCATATAGCTGTTTGGCTAGAAGACACAGCTAACCATAATATCACTATAAATGCTTTTATGGTCAAACATTTTCTATTACACAGACTCGTGGTGGTTATAGAAAGTTAACGTTACAGCTCACGGCGCCTTTTTATAGCATCAAATAAGCAATTAAAACCAGACTTATCAGAAAAATAACACCTGAACATACATCAGCGTGATAAGAACTACCTAAAAGGACAGAAACCATCTTTGGGAAAATCGTATTTGACGTGTAGTTTGAGTTTTTAGTTTAGCCCATGTCCCATCCGCTAACATGGCGGAGGCGGGCTATACTGCAGCCAGCCACCAGGGGGCGATCAAGATGTCTTGGCTTCACTTTTGGGGAGCTGTCATGCCGTCCATTTTTATATACAGTCTATGGTACAACCTGATTTAGTAAATTTGAAACTAACTCTTTGTTTTGTATTAAGTACCTAGAAAGGATCTAACAAAATTTGTGATTTACGAATAGCTGGTGCAACTCAGTCTTGTGTTCCTAAGTCTACATTTCATACAGGCTTGGTATCGTGGCTGACCCTGCCACTGGAGTGTGTCAGACTGAGTCCTCTCTGTCTGGTGATATATGTGGATGCTCAGGCTGATTCATCACTGTCCCCACTGCCGAGCGGTAGCCACAGCAGCAGAAATCCCTCATAACAAACATATTTGTGTTAGAGTAAGGATCGTTACTTGTCCACTACTGAGTCTAATGGGGCTTATCGGCATCAATAGCACAAGGTGAAAAAAACATTTATGTAGTTGAAACTAGCCTCAGCGACAAATCCATCTTTTTTGGCAGAGAGCGATCCAGAGGGATTACATTAATTTAGCTTTTCAGGGTGATGCATGCTACGCTTTGTCTGATTGAGGCAAGGCTGCAGTGTTGGAAAGCAGTAAGTGAAAGAAAGGAGGGGAAGATTTTGGGTGAGATAGGAGCCACGAGGCGAGAGAGACGAACAGGAAGGAGAAAGAAAATGTAATTGCTGGCACTAAAGCATTTTCGTAATAAAAAAAAGTTTGCAGGAGGTTGACAGCTTTAATAAAAAAGTGTAATTTACAGCCAATGTAATGGCCGGTGTTTTTTTTTTTTTTTTGGATGGCTTCTGTCTGTGAGGGTTATATAATCCAGAAATAACCTAGCATGTCGCTAGGGATGAAAGATGAGTTTCACCAACAGATGCACACAGCAGTGGGTCACAGCTTTTTGCCTCTGTGCTCATCTGGATGTTGACATATTCCCAACTGACAATTATAAACACATTAGAGCAGCTCTGCGACAGTGATATCAGCCAGACATTAGGCAGGAGTCATAAATGTGAAATATTTAAGATCTTAATGTAATTTTCTCGTCCATACAGATACATTTCCTGTATTTCCTCTATGTAATGGATAAAAATGGAAGCGAGATTAATGAAACACAGTCTCCTCTAAGTTTAATCTCATCTTTATAACATCAGTTGATTTGAGAGTGTGTATTACATCCATAAGATCTCAGTGTGTGTGTGTGTGTGTGTATGTGTGTGCTTCTGTCTGTCTCTAACTGTCTGAGTAGCAGCGCTGTGTTACAAGGAACAAAAGAAATAAGGAAGCAAAGAGACGTTTCTTTGTACGAGAGACGTCTGAACACACAGTTTGCTTTGGAGAGTTTCCCTTCCTGTCTGACTCAGAGCGCAGCAATAACCGGCCAGATTATAACAGCTGATTGTCAGTTAGCTCTCAGTTTCTCTTTCTGTCTGTCACTTTCTGTTCTCACACATATTAGATGAAGTCGGTTTTACTGTCGGTAAGATACGGGAATGGATATTAGGATTTATGTCAGATTTACTAGCATACATCCTCCATTAGGGATGCTAATTTTGAATAATTAGCTTAAATAACCGACCATCGTTAATGGATCATTAACCGACAAGGTTAGTGCCTTGCATGCAGCGGTGTGCCAGCTGCAGTATATGAACACAATAGACAACTGAGTCAACAGTTGACCATCAGGAGAGTTACTGTAGCAGCCACGGTGCTGCATTCACTGTCTCCAGTTCAACGGCTGGAACTGTTAACACCCACGGTGCTGCATTCACTGTCTCCAGTTCAACGGCCGGGAGCGTTAGTGGCCACAGTGCTGCATTCACTGTCTGTGTGTAGTGTCGTGGACATGCAGCCACTTTCCCAGTAAGAGTCTCCACCCCACATGTAGTTTAGTTTGCCAGCTGTGTGTCTGCCCGGATTAACGAGAGCGATTGTCCAGCAAAAAGTGTGTGTGTTTGGGCCACGTTAGCAGCTGCTAGCATTGCTGGTGGCTTTGTGCCCGCTGTAGTGTAACTTCAGTTAGTTTCCAATAGACCGTGTGTGGCGGTGGTGAGTGTGTGTTTGTTGGTGGTATTCTAGCTGTGAACGTAGCTGTAGCAGACAGTGTGTGTACAGTTTATTTGTCTGTGAATAAATGCTACGAGGCTGTAAGCTACAACTCCTCTGCTGGAAGTCCAGAGCCAACTTCCTGTATCTGCGCCGGCTCTCTCTTAAGGTGGACCAGCTTTTCTTGTGTGAAAAATTTGCTTTGCTCTTGGTCTGAACGCAGCATTAGCACTGTTGGCTGCGAGCCACCGGCTCAGCTGTCACCATGTTGAGAGCCATGCTCAGGCAATAGAAATGCATTTAGCATATTTAACATTACATACATATAGTAACTGGATCCATTGTAAATACATTGATACGGCTTAGTGGAGCTTTAAGAAGAAACCAGTCTAGCGTTTGCTCACTGTGGCAATTAAATATTCAAAAATCCCAAGAGAGTTATCTGATGCTCCCTTACACGTTTCCCACCAGAAAGTTCTGACCTTAGCAATCCGAACATTCCAGAATCCCAACCAGAACATCCTGAACCACCCCTAACTTAAACATTCCCTAACTCCTACAGAATGCTCCAATTTCCCCCCCAGAAGATTCCCAAATCCCACAGGAACATTCCGATTCCCTCACCTAAACATTCCATTATCCCTCCATAATGTTCCCAACTCCCTCAAACATTCCAGAGCTTCAGCAGAGTGCCCTACCCTAAGCAGTCCAGAGCCCCACCTAAAGGCTCCTGACCAGCGTCAGTGTTCTGGAAGTCTGTGGCGTAGCGTAGGTCAGACTAGTGTCACTGCTGAGATGGAGACAGGAAGCGCGACAGGAAGTCTGCAAAGAACATAAACATCGTGGGAGGGGAAAGGGAACAATAGCATCTTGTGATTAACGCAGTGAATTTTATGTATACACGCTTCAATCCTTGACGCACACATGGATTTTATATCATCTTGTTACCACGAATTGTGAGATTTAATGTTGTGCAGCATCTCTTTTTGTCAGATGGTTGGATTTTTTGCAATCTAAGAACGTAGAGAGAAAACTGTCTTAAAATGCTCTTTTGTCGCCTCGCAAGTGTCGGGCAGCGCTGAAATACCCATTAGAGATCTGCTCTTAATGGCATTTACATAACAGGTTGCTTTCTGTGAGCCCACAGTCGATGCCCTCTCTGAGTCAAATCAATGCTAAAGTGCAAAGAGAACACCAATCTGGACGTAATTAAATGTCACATTTAACACTCTGCCTGCTGCCTCTCTTTCACACACACACCAGCTTGGGTGTAGTCAGTCAATACCCAGGGGAAATGGACTGAAAGTGTATCAGGTCGTTAGGATTGATCACAGCAGAAAGATTTGTTGTGGATCTGTCTCTTACGAAATATGCACTGGCGCTCTCACAGAAGTGATATGATTAAATCAGCCAGGATCGGATTCAACTTTCAGTAACAGAGCTCTTACCCTGCAGGCAGCCTCGGCGGCAGGTGCTGTTCTCTGGCCTGCAGGCTGAATCACCCGGCTTCAGAGTGTCCAACCTGTCACCACTCACACTTGTCACAATGATTAAAAGATGGCTGACTCACTCGCCGTCCTCAGAAAGCAGCTCCATGTGTGCACGAGAGGGGAGGAAGTGATAAAGAATGACACGAGGGGATAAAACACTTTTTAAGATGGCAGGTGCGGACTTTTTATTGTGAGGATGAATAGTTAATGAGAGCCGGGACAGTAAACTATCAGCAGGGTCAGGCTCATATCACATGACAGGGCCACGAGCCATACTAATTGGTTTCTTTATCAGTAGAGCCACAGTAGACCTGCTCTGTGCTTAAATCATTCATGACTCATTCCCCAGACCTTTGTGGGGTAATTCATCTACCCCTTCACTTGCGATATGGTCGGTGTCATGTTTATCTATTTCAGCTATCTAATTATCAGGGTGACTGTGGGTTTTAACTGCTGCAAACATGAGCTATTAAAAAAATCCACCTGTAAATGATGAAGAAAGTAGTAAAGAGTTAATAGTTACTGGGGAAATAAAAGTGGGGGAATGCAACAAAATACTGTACATTTACTTCTGAAGTACTTGTACTTTTACTTTTTTAAGTTTACCATATTTGTGTACTTCCTTTTCCCACTACATTTCAAAGGAGAAGATTAACGGAAATGATGCACTTACGGTCCTGTATACATTACCTGTCAGATTAACTGTTCAATCCCAAACATGTTACAGCCTATAAAACAGAAATGGGGTGAAAAATTTATTGTATCGCTACTACTAGGTCAAGTATTGATGTGTTATTATTACTATTAACCTCTTAACAATCTGACGCCGGCCTGGACGCTATTCTGTCTTTCAGAAGTTGCAGCAGGCTCAGTAAATTTTGTCATTTTCAAAGGGGTCCCTTGACCTTTGACCTCAAGATATTGGAATGAAAACTCTGGGCTGAATAGAGTGAAATCTATATTTTATTAGATAAAACGGATGTTGACAACCGGCATAACTGGAAGCTGAAAAATGGTAATAAATTGCAATATATCTTATCGCAATATTGCCAAATGTTTAATATCGCAATAAGATTGTATTGTGACTGAAGCACTGTGACAGTTGATATTATGCATTTTTTGTAGATTACAGTAGCCTATATAAAGTTGTTATAAACATCTTAATCTCATTGTGCTTACACAATAATGTGTCAATAATGATAATCATAATACAATAATGTATGTTATAGTGTATTGGATAATAATGCAACATTCCACACAATGAGTACTTTTACTTTTGAGACTTGTTTTTAACAATATTTTTATTTTGCTTTTAAACACAACAGAGACAAAACCAACAATAAGATAAGATATTCCTTTATTAGTCCCACAGTGGGGAAATTCACAATACAATACAATACAATACAGCAACATACAGCGGCCACAAGAACTAAACAGCAATACCTGCCACATGATATACTGTAAATAGTAATAGTAAGAATATACTCAATGATTGTACACAATCGCATAGATGTATCGTGGAAAATGTCATAGCATCTATGTATGTATGTGTATAAGGATCAGGAGGCGCTCAGTCCATTACAGTTGATTATAATCGACAGTGATGCAACAACAAAACATTTCAATAATAATAGTAATAATTTGACTTATATTGCACATTTCAAGAAACCCAAGGATGCTTAACATAAACACAATAGATACAACAAACAGCATGGCAGTAGCTAGAGGTCATAGGTCTTGTTGAGGAGGTGCGTTTTAAGGTGTTTGAAGGTGTCCAGAGATGGAGCGAGGGTGGGGACCATCAGCCCGAAAGTTTGCAGGTTGGTGTGGGGGATGGAGAGCTGACCCGTGCCTGAGGATCTCAGCTTCTGGGACTGTGTGTAGCGGGGGAAGGAGGTCAGTCAGGTATTGAGGAGCCAGGGCATTTAGGGATTTGTAGCTGAGGAGGAGGACTTTGTCGGTGATTTGAGACTTGACCGGGAGGTGGAGGTGGATGAGGGTGGAGGTGAAGTGTTGCCAGAGCTCGGCGCCAGCTTGCAGCCGAGTTCTGCGCATACTGGAGCCTGTTCAGGGCTTTACCGGGATCCCCGGATAGATCGTCCAAACGGGAGGCGACGAAGGCATCAGTGAGGGTTTCTGCCACGGAGTCAAAGAGTGATGGCCCGGAGGCGAGAGATGTTTCTTAGGTGGAAGAAAGTGGACTTGGTGATGGACTTGATGTGAGACTGGAATGAGAGAGCTGGGTCTAAGATGACACCCAGGTTGCAGACTTTCAGGGGATGGAGAGATGGAGCAACCATCGACATCCAGAAGTGGATCTCCAACCTTCTGGAGCAGGGCCTTTTAAGAAAAATTTGAAAACAAAACACAAATAAAAGTCAGTAAATATACTGTATATCTCACCTTATGACCCAAAAATGTCACCTTGCCAATTTGTTGCAGAGATCAGACCCTTTAGTACAATATTTGTAAATCTTTTTGAAGTCTTAAAAAAATACTATACTAAAAGATACTCCATTAATCTCCATAAATATCAGTTTATGCCACTCCACATCAATCATCAATCCATCTAAGCAATGTATTTTTTGGATGTAAAACAGCCTCCTTTAATAAACCAAGAAGGAACACTGCTGATATATTTCATACTTTTACTTGTAAAGGAATACCTGTATAATGTAAATACTTCTTCAGACACTGAGAGCGGATGCTGATGTATACTTTGACCTCCACAGTATTAAAACGTGGTGTAAGTTTGAGTAAAACAACTAGTTTGATGTGGAGCTCTCCACTCTGTGGTTATGAATTGACTCATGTGGGTGTATTAGATATCCCCCGCAGCCCCGCCCTGTGTGCGCAGCGGTGGGCGGGGCGTAGTCACACACTGTGCTTCCCTGGCTCGCTGGGTTCCAGAAGGATTACCGCGGCGGGCTGGCTGGGCAACGAATCACACCGTGGTCGCCGCCGTCGGTCGGTCGGTAGGTCTGGTTTTCCAGCCGCGGTGGCAGCGAGAGGGAGCCGTGATGGCATGCGTCGCACCGGATAACTTTACACTGGGGGACAGCGAAACGGGAGACCCAGTCTGAGTCCCGAGATTATGTCCGGAGCTTGTTGTCCTGCTGCGGAGAAAAGTTTACCAGGAGTAGAGATACGCTCCCACCAGCGGGGGTAATATGGTAAATATGCTTCTTCTGCTATCACCAACTTAGCTAACGTTAGCTAACTAGCCTCAATAACGTTGCTATTTATTGTGAAGAACGAGCGACCTCTCCACATTGAGGCACTTACAGTTTACGTTATGTCTTTTCTAGCCACGTCGATAAAACCAGGTGGAAACATTTTCCAGTTTAGTAAACCTACAGAGACTTGACAAGTAATGTATCTGTAAAACTAGTCTGTCATTAGAGAAGAGGTGGAGTTGGAAATCCTCTTTTCCGAGCAACATTTTGTGCAGCTGACACCTTTTCTCTGCCGACTAGCCCCGACACGTTTTGTTTTCTGTGAAACAAACATGTAATTCAAGAAAACCTTAAATCACTCTGTGCTTGTCTGAAAATGTGCATATCGGCTACAGTACAGCATATTTACATACTCCTTATGAATCTGTACGAGCCTTTCTGCACTTCGGCACCGATGTGATATCCAGTCACTGCATTTCCCTTTAAATTTCCTGTATTAGTAGATAGTCTCTTACTGTCTAATTCCCACTGTAGTGCTACCAAAATACACTGCAGTAATACGTTTTGGAAGCTCCTATATCATGTTATACTACCATATGTTTGTATCATCATTAAATTGACAGATTTTATAATGTAGTTTGGTGGAGAGATGCCAAACTTCTTACATACAGACTATGTTCTGCACTCATGTGAGACATCGTTAAATTGCCAGATTTTATAATGGAGTTTGGTGGAGATCAACCAAGCTTCTCACAGACCATGTTCTGCACTCATGTGAGGCATCATTAACTTGGCAGATTTTAAAATGGAGTTTGGTGATTTACCGAGCTTATTACATACAGACTATGTTCTGTATTCACATATGAGGCATCATTAAATTGGCAGATATTATAATAGAGTTTGGTGATTGACTGAGCTTCTTACATACAGACTATGTTATGCACTCATGTGAGGCATCATTAAATTGGCAGATTTTATAATGGAGTTTGGTGGAGAGCTTCTTACAGACCAGACTATGAACTTGTCATCATGTTTTAAGTCATATTAACACTGCTCAGGTGACCTTTTATGATGTAGTCTGGTTTTTAAAGTGGTGAAACAGGTTTATCCTGCACAGAAATGATGCTACAAACACTGCATTTTTCCTTAAATCTTCCATTCTTGATATCGGTCTCTTACTGACTTATTCCCACAAGTGTGCACTGTGGGAATAAGTATGGAGAAGTGGCAGCCAGGTCCGGAAGCTCTTATATCATGTTATACTACTGTAAGTTTGTAGCTGACAGATTTTATAATGGAGTTTGGTGGAAATTTACCAAGCATCTTACACATCATGTTCTGCGCTCATGTCAGGCATCATGAAGTTGGCAGAATGGCGGTTTAGAGGGGATTGACAGAGCTTCATACAGACCATTTGCACACCAGACAGTGAACTTGTCGTATTGTTTTAAGTCAGTTTGACACTGTGCTCAGGCAACATTTTATGATGTAGACTTTTTTTAATCACTCGGACATCACATAGACTGTTTGCACAGCAGTAACAAGCGCCCACAGGCAAAGTCAAGTGGTGGAGCAGGTTTATCCAGTCTGTCTGCAGGTGTTGCATTTATATCAGATGAAGATTCACATATTATCTCTGTTATGTCCACTTATATGGAAAAATATGCCAGGAGAGGTTGCTGTTTTGCCAAGTTATGTACAAGTTCCTGTTGTATCACAGAGCTCCTTATTGGAAGGAAAACACAGTATGCACCCTTGTGGTATGTGTTGCATGGATGCCACACCTGCTACAGTGACATGTCACTCTGTTATTCCTCCCAAAGGTTGAATAACATGATGTGTTATGACAGGAAAACCAGATTTTACTCTGACCCAGTTACAGGGGGCTCATATACTGCATAGAGAGCCCTGCACAAAACATACTTCTAGGCTAAGAGTTATGTGACAGCTTTCAAAAGAGGAGGAGGTCTAAATGGAGACGAGGTGCACTTACCTTTGTGGTGGGTTGCTATTCACAAGTCTTGAGTGAGCCCCATTTTAAAGGTCCCACCATTGATTTAAAAATCACACTTTTCTACTTCACTTAATTTGAATATAATTGTTAAAAAGCCACTCAGATTGCCACAATCCATTAGAGAGATGGGCTTTTTTTGCCAGCTGACACCCACATACAGTCAACCATGTCTCTGTGGTACATTGTCCTGCTCTCTGTTAGGCATCAGTAGGTACACAAGATAATACACAGAGGCATTTTTCAACACAGGACACCTTTTTATAAGCTGCTCAGAGACTGGAGGCAGATCATCGTGTCCTCAGTTGTTAACCTATATTTGACAACACTCTGGCGATACTTATGGAAGTGCAGACTGAGCATCTTTCTGCCCGATGCCCAGCCATAGTTTACTGCTAAGCAGCCATGTCGGTGCAGAATGAAGAGCCTTGCCGAAGGGCACCTGAGTGGTAGTTGTTGTGGAAGGATATAGCATTAGTCATTCTCCTCAAGCACATTTTCCAGACTGTAGCTGGAAAGTCTAGTGTTTGAAAGGGAGTAGACAGCGTAGAGTGTGTTGACTGAAACTGGGAGGACCACTAAAAGCATGCTGAAACAGTTTCCACTGTAACACCTCTTCATTTCACTTAACTGAATGAATTTCATTATACATTGGTAAAACAGTGATTCTCAGCTGGTTTCAAATTTGGCCTGAAAATTGTTTTTTATTTATTTATTTTTTAAAAATAGGGCTGCAACCAGTGGGCAACCTGTACTTCTGAGAAGTGAAGCAATGCTAAAAGTATCTTAAACCTGCATTGTTTTTAACTGCAAAAACCTTTCATTTAGTTTGCTGCGTGTACACAGGAAAGAATCATTTGCAGAAAAAAATCCTTAAAGAATAAATATCAATATTAATAGCATGTAATTTAATAACATAAAAATGTAATAAATAAAAAAGAAAATCAGTTAAACAATGACAAGACCAACCATAGTTTAGTCAAAAAACACTATTATTAGGTTTAGTGAACGTAGCTGGTGTATTATTTGTGCATTTCACTGGAAAAGTGAGTCATTTATACGCTTAATAGCCCCTTAAACACATCATTAATACCGTAGGGCTGACTAGTGAGTGTTTTCAAACCTGTGTTGTTTGCTCTGGATGAATGGTCCCTTTTCCTTCTTGGTACACTTTGTTTGAGCTGAAAATACCCTGAAGGAAGCAGTTGAAACAAGTCACTAACCTAACAACATTAAGGCTAAAAAACAACCCTGTAAAGCATGTTGTTAAAAGAGTAGGCCTAACTTAATGTTAAACTTTACTTTTCCTTTATCTTTTTTCCTGGTTGGAGGCCTAGATATTGTACAACAGTGAGAAAAATGTCGTACCTAATGTGACTGTGGTCCTCTGGAGGACAACATACAGTATATGTGTGTTAACGGTCAAACAGATACAGGAGACATCCTGCCAACACTCCGACTGAAATCAGTGAGGTAGACGTATTGAAATATCAATATGGTGCTTAATGGTCTTGTGTGTGTTTACATAAGCCTAAACAGCGTGTGGTGTATAATTAATGCACAGAGCAGCCCTTTCTCTTGCTATCATTAGATCAGTTTCAAAGAGGAGGATTTCGTCCTCTACTAGCTGGACCTTTGTGTGCATGTGTTTTTGTTGTAGAGGAAAGAGGATGGAGTGTGTTTCCTCCTGACAGGAGTCCCTCGAGGCAGCGGTGTTTTTTTAAGATTCTCCTTCTTCGTCTTTAGATTCGTGTCAATAAAGAGGAGGTTATTTTGCCCAAGGTCTAACTCCGCTTTCTTGGAAGAGAGATGAAAAGAACTTGTTTGTTTATTAAAGTGCATTTGACTGCCGTCAGTCAAGTCAGGTTTGTTGTTTTGGCTGAGAAATGCGTCACGCAGAGTCTGTCCTCACCAGGCCTCGGCATCTGATCATTAGACACCCAGAAAAGCTAATGTGACTGTGATCTTTTTTCCCACCTTATGATAGTGTGTGTAATATATTCGTCTCTCTGTGCAGCTGTTCAACTCATTTAAATGCTCTGTTTACTTTCACTTTCAGGTTCGTCTCTTTGGTTTTCCCTTCCAATTAGGGCTGAAATGATTAGTTGATGAACAGAAAATTAATAGGTAACAGTTGTGAATGATTACATCCCATTAATCTCTAGGGCTGTCCCCTCTTATCCAGCAAAGATTTCTTTAGTTTTTTGTCTAATTTTTCATGCTAAATGACTCATTTAAAGTGATGCTTTTTGTGTGATTGTGTAGAAACTCTTAGAGATGTGTTGATTAAATCAACTAATCAATTAGTTGACAAAACTGTAGAATGTAAAGGACAGCCCTATCAATTGAAAAGTCCTTAATTATTTGGTCCATAAAATGACGTCAATATTACGTCACGAGGCAAAGAAAAGCAGGAAATCTTAGTATTTTGGGACTTAATGCTTGAATGGTGCTTCATGCGAGATTGGGAACATTTCTGTTGCCTCGACACGGCGACAACTGAGCCGGTGACTCGTTGCTAACGGCAAAGAGCGTAGAAAGAAAGAGGCGACAGACTCTGCCGCCATTTGGGACTAAAAACTCTTATTTGAAATTCGTTTTGTGAGAATATGACAATAGAATAGAAATAATTTTGTTTTACTTTTGTACGGTAGTTTTTAGATGGATGTTTTAGTGGCGTCTGGTAGCCACTTTCAGTCCAAAATGGCGGAAGCGTAGCTTTGCTGCTGGGTGCTGATGTTGCAATGGAGCGAACAACTCACTCTCATTTCTTGGCAGTATTTGCTCTTTGCTAACGGTGCTACCGGCGCTAACGGTGTAACACAGAGTACAGGACGGGTGCTACCCACTTCTAATAAAGGAATATCTTATCTTATCTTATCTTACACTTCCACCACGATTATTATCAAAACTAATAATCGCTGAAGCTCTAAATCAATGAAGTCATTTATCAAGAAAAAATGACAAATATTGTTTGGTTCCAGCATCTCAAATATGAGGATTTGCTTTTCTCGGTTCTATCTCAATATAAACTGAATATTTGGGGGTTTTGAACTGTTGACAAACCAAAACATTTAAAGAAGTCGCCTTGAGTTCTGGCAAATTATGATTAGCTCTTTATTAGTACAATTATAATTCTAGGATTAATCAAAAATTATTCAACAGATCAGTCAGTTCAGTTGTAAAAATAGTGGTTAGTTGCAGCTCCATACCTAAGCAAGACAAAACTCGTTGCTTATATAGATTTAGTGTTGAAATCCTTCATGTTGCCACCAACCAGGAGCAGACCGCCACTGAATTCACATAATAGGTGAGCACTCACGAAATGTTCCTGTTTTCATTTTTCTTTTTATTAAATCTTTGGCACTCGCTGAGGCTGGAAGCATCTCTGTGTGATGGTCTGTTGCCAATGATTTAATAAAAAGAAAAATGTAAGAAGAACATTTGTGCTCACCTAAGATGTGAACAAAACATTTATTATCTCTCACTGGCTACGACTGTGGGGTTAATATCCATTCACTATTTATTTCTTTGTTCTATTTGTATTGTTTACCACTTCCAGAACACCTGACTCGTATATAGACATCTTTATTTTATTATATTATATATATTTTTATTTATTTATATTATTGTATTCCTGTTTTATTGTTGGTCATTGGTGCTTTTTGTATATATTTATAGAATATATATATATATATATATATATATATATATATATATATATATATATATATATATATATATATATATATATATATACACGCCTATTTTTTTCACTACTAGACCTGACGAAGATTCATATGAGGTCAAAACACCCATTTAAATAAATTTGTGTTTTGGCTAAGAGCTTATTGATTAGTTGATCAACAGAAAACAACTTTGATTACAGATAAATTCATTAATAAATCAATCTTTTAAGCAAAAATACATTCCCTTAGAGCTGCTGTTAAATTAATAGCCAACTATTTTGATGACCAATTTCATTAGTTAGTTAATTAGTAATTTCAGCTCTATGTATATCTACAAAACTGCAGAAATATGAGAAAACAGAAAAATGTAACTGGAAACTATATCGTTTTCAACTCTGAGGATTTTCTGCTTTTATTTGTCTTATTTGATAGTAAAATTAATATTTTTCAGGAGAAAGAAATGTCAAGACATCAACTTGGGATTTAGGAAAGTGTGATTGACATTTTACACATTTTACTGATGTTTTAATGAGCCAACGGTTAATTGAGAAAGTACCTTTCTTTTTGTTATCTCTCAGAAGAGCTGGCGTCTGTTCAGTCTCATTTTAAGAGATGTAAAATGACACGGCCCTTTAATGATCATAGATATAGATAGATGGATAGAAATAGAGCAGAATGTGTTCCCAGCCTTTGGGTGTTAATAGTTTTTGCCCTGAACAACACATTTGATTACACTCAACAGGCCAGAGCTTGTTTTTTCCCTCTATTTGTGCAGGAAACAGGAAACCAGTTTCTGCAGTAGTTTTATGGGCAGCACACACACACAAGCCCCCCCATCAGCACCACGAATCCCAGCGATAAGATGAGCCGAGGCCTTTTGTTTGGCCCCTGAGAGCCAACAAAATGGGAGGAGTGAACGTTGTTGAATGGGATCTGACTGATGGTGTTCGCCTTCGACTCGCTTCATTGGTTATTATGGCAAGGTGCTGGCCCGGCTCCACTCAATGGCGTCTGTTGTCAGGGCAACCGGTGGAATCTGTGTCGTATCCCGGGAATAAAAGATGCTTAAAGGTTTTAAAATGAGGAAAGTGATGCGAGCGTGAGAGGAGGACGGAGAGCAATCTGTGAAATGTGAATGGGTTTTAACATGTAGGTACGCAGGTTTATCTCTTTCTCTGTGTGCTTTTGGATTAAGGATCGAGTGGGCTAAGCTGACACACCAGCAGTGATGCCGGGTGTGTGAGTAACACAGTGTGGATTAACCAACACACAAATGCTGTGCCCATCAAAGAGATCCTGTGTTGGTCTAACACACACAGCTGATTTTCCTCTAGTCATATCACGTAACGCTGATTCATTGCCTATTATTACACTCTGTGAGCAGATGTATTAAGATAGCGGTCCAAATTTGGTTTAACCCCTTATAGCATTTTATTTTGAAATCTCTCAAACTCACCAGAACAGCATGAATAACCATTACAACCTGCTATAGTGACAGTATAGTCAGATATATTTAAAAATGCAGATGCAGGGACACATGCATGAATAAATTCATACATTAATATGGAAATATGTTTCTCACTGTTCTCATGGTCATTTATTAAGCCAAACTAGCTTCTTAAATGTCAAGATTTGCTGTTTTATATCATTGGAAATTTAATATCCTTGGGACTTAGATTGTTGTGAGACAAAACAAGCAATTTAAAGTAGGGCTGTCAGTTGATTGAAATATTTTATTGTGATTAATCACACATTTTTTCATGTGTTCAAAATGTACCTTAAAGGGAGATTTGTCAAGTATTTAATACTCTTATCAATATGAGAGTGGGCAAATATGCTGCTTTGTGCAAATGAATGTATATATTTATTATTGAAAATCAATTAACTAGACAAAACAATGACAGATATTGTCCAGAAACCCTCACAGGTTCTGCATTTAACATAAAAATATGATCAAATCATAACATGGCAAACTGCAGCCCAACAGGCAACAACAGCTGTCAGAGTGCTGACTTGACTATGACTTGATCCTGTGATTATCATAAAGTGGCATGTCTGTATAGGGGGGACTGGTGGGGACCCAGAGAACCCATTTACATTCACATATCTTGGGGTCAGAGGTCAAGGGACCCGTTTGAAAATGACATGACAGTTTTTCTTCACTAAAATTTAGCAAAAATAAAGTTTGAAGTGTTATTTAGCTTGTATGATATGGTTGGTACCGGTGGGTAAATTAGGCTTTCTAGTTTCATGTGATGCCAGTATAACGCGTTAAAACGAACTGGTATTAACACATTATAATCATGATAACTTTGATAGCCCTAATAAAAATATACCGTTATGTAGGAGTTTTATTTAACCTCCGTCGCGACAAGCTAGAATGACATGGTTGGTACCGACTGATTATTCAGGTTTTCTAGTTTTATATGATGCCAATATCTTTACTCTTTTTTTAACTATAAAACTGAGCCTACTGTAACCTAATATCGCAAGTTGTGTTAATGCATTAAAGGAATTAGTGATGTTAAAACAAATTGGCATTAACAAATTTGCATTAGCGCTACTTCTCTATTATGTATATATTGTTTTATTTATTTGTATTAATACTCTTTTAAAATCTATGCTTCTTGTTTATTGCACTATCCACTTTGCTGCTGTAACATGTAAATTTCTCCACTGTGGGACTAATAAAGGAATATCTTATCTTATTTTATCTTATCTTATCCTGTTAACTTTGACAGCCCTAATCTAAAGGCTTCATTTTGGGCTTGTGGTAGGCAATCTTCACAGCTTTCTTTCATTTTGCAATACTTTCTGACATTTTATAGACTAAAATTTTCATCAGTTAAGAAAAGAAAATAGTTTGTTGCAGCTCTAGTCATACACATGCTCCAACAAATGTACTATGTGCAAATCAGTTGTGATTTTTTTTTCATAACTGAATGGAACTAAATGGATTAATGCATTAATCGTTCTGTCTTAAAAATGGCAGACCAATGTCACACCAACAGAACAAAATCCCCAAAATTCAATGTATTATAATGGCAGATGAAGAAACCAACAATTATTCACCTATGACTGGCTGATTGTGGGGAATTGGTTTAAAAAAAATATTTATTTTGAAAGATAAAAAGCAGTTGCAGATTCATTTTCTGTCCGAACGTATTGTTTCAGCTCTAGTGTAAATAAAGTCTGTATCATGAATAAATAATAAAGAGGTCTTGCCTACATACCTGCCAGTCGCTGTTACGTAATTCACAGGGAGTGTTTGCACAGTGTGTTGACAGAAGGCTGCAGGGCTGTTCAGACTGCGTGGACACATTTCAAAGTTACTACAACGATAGCTCTGGTTTGTACTCGCGCCAACATTTCAGAGTACTCGGCTCAGATCAGTACGGTAGTGTGTTGTAGGTGCCGAGCTGTGTTATGAATCAGGTGTCTAAAAATGGAGCGTTTCTCTATGGAGGTGTTGAATGGAGCTGAAGTCTTTCCTCCGTTACATCTGGCTTCTAAGTACAGAAAGGATGAATTTGTTTTAGAGCTGCTACGATTGGTCCATTATTTGAATAACTGATTAGTTGATTGACAGAAAATTGATCAGCAAGTTATTATTCAAGAAGAAGAAGAAGAAGAAGATCTGCCTTTATTAGTCCCACAGTGGGGAAATTCAATTTACACTCTGTTTAACTTATACATGGTACATGCACACAAACACACACACACACATGCAGTAATGGAGAGGTGTCAGAGTGAGGGGGCTGCTTCTGACAAGCGCCCCGAGCAGTTGGGGGTTCGGTGCCTTGCTCAGGGGCCCCCCGGGGGGGCCAAAGGGGTAAACTGGCACCTCTCCAGCTACCAGTTCACACTCAGTTTTTTTGGTCCATGTCGGGACTTGAACCGGTGACCCTCCGGTTCCCAAGCCAACTCCCTACAGACTGAGCTACTGCCGCCCCCCAAGCAAAAATACTAAACATTTACTGGTTTCAGCCTCGCATATGTGAGAATTTGCTGATTTTTTTCATCTTACGTGATAATGAACTGAATATTTTTGCCTGTTTGGTTGTTGATTGGACAAAAACAGCTGTGATGTGACGAGCTGTGATGACATTTTTACTATTTTCTGACATTTTTGAGACAAAACAATAATCAAGAAAATAATCACCAGATGAACTGAAAATGAAAATAATCATTACTTACAGCTCTAGTTTGTTGATGTTTGTAAATTGTTTACGTTAGTATTTTTGTCTGTATGTATTTAATTGAATTACACTGTTGAATATTTCCTAGGACATTAATTATACGCAATATATTACACATATAGTCTGTGTATGAGGTTAGTGTATTGCTGACCCATGAGTATGGGTCATGAAATGACTCATTTAACCATATATCAATAGGGCTGGGGAGAAACTCAACACAGCATAGTATCACACTGTTTTGCGTGGCAATAATATATCAATACACAGATGTCAAATATTGATTGTTTATTATAATATCTATTAACCTCTTAACAATCCAATGACAGCTTCTGCCTTTTGGAGGTTGTAGCGGATTCAGTCTTAAAGGTAGACTGAAGATACTGATTTCACATGAAACTAGAAAACCTGATCGAATCAATGGGTACCAACTATGTCATGGTAGTTTATCAGGAAACTCTAAGTAATATATAATAAATATATAATAATTATAATAGTAATAATAATAATAATAATAATGAACATTTTCCATGGGGTCCCTTGACCTCTGACCTCAAGATACGTGAATGAAAAGATGAACAAAAACTTGATCTTATTAGTCCAACGCATTAATCCTATTAGTCCATAGGGACTTGGCTTGGGAACCGGAGGGTCGCCGGTTCAAATCCCTACATGGACCAAGTACTGAGTGTAAACTGGAAGCTGGTGAGGTGCCAGGTTGTCTCTTGGGCACAGCAGAGGTGGCCTTGAGCAAGGCACCCAAACCCCAACTGCTCGGGGTGCCTGTCGGGGGCAGCCCCCTCGCTCTGACATCCCTCCATTAATACATGTATGTAAGTCCTGTTTGTGCACGTATGTATTTTGTGTCTGTGTGTACTGTGTGAAACATAACAGTGAAAAAAAGAGTCTGTCGTCCTCTTCTTCTTATTATTAGATAAAACAGATGTTGACATTATTTACAGTTGAAAAAAAGGTAACAAATCACAATACATCTTATTGCAGTAGTCAACATATTGCAAAATGTTTAAAATCGCACAAGATTGTATTGTGACTGAAGTATCGTGATAATATTGTATGGTGGGGCCTTGAGTTTCTCCCCTATGTATCAGTATGGTCAGTGGTTGGCTAAACTAGGCTGCTATTGTGAATTAAAATAGGCAAATGTTCCCTTAAAGGCCACAGTATAAACTCTGACCTCAACTTGTTTGAATACTCTTTTAATGCTCTAATCCGATTCTGCTGCTCCACCTGTGGAGTTCAAACACTGACCTCGACTCATTTTTTCTCTCTTCTTCCGTCACTCCGCATCTCCATCATTTCCTCCAACACACCCTTTTTTTTTTTAATCGCTTTTACTATTTCTGCTTTTCAAGATTACAGCCTCGCACATCTGCATCTTTCTTTCCTCGCAGGGCATTTTAGAATGGGAGTGTGGGATGCTGGGTAATCTTTGCTCGGGAAAGCAGCAGATTAAAATCTCTGATTACAAGAGGAGAGGAGGGATTACAACTTTTTTTTTGCATGCGAGTGCGTAAAGCAGGTCATATACAAACGTAGTTCAGATTGTGTGGATGATATACTCCCTGTCTTCAGCTTGTGTAGTACATGTTGTACTCATGTTTAAAGCTTCATATATGTGCTGTTTCTGTATATGTATGTGCTGTATTATCTGATGCTGAGCTCCCCAGATAGAAAATGGATTGCCAACAGTTCATTGATTTTTAACTCAATATCCGTTCAGACCTCTCTGCTTCTCGCTGCAGTGTGATTTATTGATTCTCTGTATTTCCTAGTTTCTCTCTGGTGTAGTCAACAGAGTATTGCAGCAGATTGAATTAGCTCATCACACAAGAGTGATGCTCTTTTCTTTCTCCTGCTGGAAAATGCACTCCAAAACAAAAAGTGTCTTTAGTCAGTGAGACACTGCTGATCTTAAATGATCCCTTAAATTGAAGGAAATGTTCCACATCAGCATCTCTTCAAAATAAAACAAACGTCTCTAAATATAGCACTTTTATCATTAAGTATCATTACCATCAGTCATTTGGAGACATTAGTTTAATTACTACAAACAGATAAGAGCAGATTACCAGAGAGATTGTAGCTGCACACCGTGTTTAACATTGTGTGCCGTTCAGTGTGTTGCTCTGCTTAGATAGTTTCAGCTTCACGCTCTAAAATGCATTGTTGTTATAAAAGGCTCCTGCTGACTCTTATCCTCGTTGAAGGCCCGGAGTTTGTGCAGTTTTTAAAAATGTAGTCTAAAGCACGTTCAAGAACCACCATTTTAGCACAGCCTTACAGAGCTGCCGTGGACTCTGTTATCTATACGCGAAGCAAACTTTTTGCAATCACACACAGAGTCAATGCAAAGAGGCGAATGGACGCCAGGCGATGCTAATGGCCTATCAGTGTTGAGATTCTCCTCCTGTTGTCACTGACATCCTGATGTTGTTGAATCTGTGGACACCCAGAGATCTACGATCGTCACGTTACCTCCTATTGATACAGAGACCGGACATAACTCTGTGTATAAATGTATGTTGATTAGGGCTGTCAATTGATTATTGTCCATAGTTAATCACGATTAATTTATTATTTTTATTTTTATCTGTTCAAAATGTACCTTAAAGGGAGATTTGTCAAGTATTTAATATACTTATCAACATGGGAGTGGGCACATATGCTGCTTTATGCAAATGTATGTATAGATTTATTATTTGAAATCCATTAACAAAACAATACAAAACAAACAATATAAAATATGCTCAAATTATAACATGGCAAACAGCAGCTGTCAGTGTGCTGACTTGACTATGACTTGCCCCAAACTACATGTGATTATTATAAAGTGGGCATGTCTGTAAAGGGGAGGCTGGTGGGGACCCATAGAACCCATTTACATTCACATATCTGGAGGTCAGAGGTCAAGGGACCCCTTTGAATATGGCCATGAGAGTTTTTCTTTTGTAAGTTTGATAAGTTTGGAGCATTATTTAGCCTTCTCTCAGTTAGCTAGTATGAGATGGTTGGTATGAATGGATTTCTCAGTTTTTCTAGTTTCATATGATACTAGTATCTTCACTCTAGCTTTAAAGTTGAGCCTGCTGCAACCTAAAAATAGCAAGTTGTGTTAATGCATTAAAGGAATTAGTTGAGTTATGTGTATAATGTAATAATATTATGTGTATAAACCACACATTATATATGGTATAAACAACAATGTTGCTGCCATATTTCTATTTTATTATAGATGTTGTTTTATTTTAGATGTTCTTATGTTGAGTGTTAATGGAGTAGCTGCATAGCCTGGCACTGATCGATCCAAACTCCATTCAGAAAACGAGAATTTTAAAACCTGTTTACTTGTCATCTTGCGGACAGACCTGACAAAGCATAAATTCACACTCTTTACACATAAGCATCATTATGTAGTTATTTCGGCATACTTTTGATCCGTGTAGAACAATTTTGCTGCAGTATTTATGTTTAGATGACATCATGTTGTGTTGATGGAGCAGCTGCAGTGTTAGCATCGCCTGGCACTGATCGAGCCGATCTCCATTCAGAAAACAAGCATTTTAAAAGTTCTTTGCTTGTTGTTTTGCAGACTAACCTGACAAAGCATGAATTCAGACTTTTTACAAATAAGGCATCATTATGTAGTTATTTTTGCATAATTTTTTCTGGTTACTGCAGTTAAATCACAGCACAGTGTGTTTATTTTGGGTTCATACTGGAGTAGCGATGTGTGGCTTGTTAGATACGGTGAATACAGACGGTGAATACAGCTAACAGAGCGTCTTCGTATGATGTTAAGAACGACAGCGTTTGGTTTTCCACTGTATCTGAGACTTCCATTACATGTACAAAGCAGTAATAGTGGTTATTTCCGCCGTGGTGGATGAAATGTTGGTATCTACATGGAGGTTACGCCCCTCCTCTTCTCCGGTGATGCGAATGAACACAGATAAGTTAAGGAACAGCAGCATTAATCCAGATTATGTATGTTTATGTGCTGTCTAATGTACCAATCTCATTTATTATTTTGTTTGCGTTACTAGAGATCTGTAGATCTTTAAGTATTTAACCTTCGAAGAACACGCTGTTTTCACATTTTAGCTCCTTGACTGATTTAAATTCCTTTTATTCGTAATACTTTTTGGTTTGCTCTGCAGCGTTAGTCTACATCAGCCGTCTTTCCTCCGGGGACGTCTTAACTGATCACAGTTTGAATTTGCAGGGAGTGTACAGGGGAGTAAATGAGGAGAGGATGAGAGCAGGATATCTCAGTCAGTCTCTCGTCCCTCCATCTGTGGTTTGTTAATGAGGCTCTGGGGGTTTTCTTGGGTTGTGTCACTGCGACACTGTGACACTTTCACACTGCATGGACACCTCAGTCTGAGAAACTACAGAGCTGCTGGAAATTTGCTTATTTTTCTTATCTCATAGCATGCACATTGCATACAAAAAGTGCTGAGAAACATGCAAATTTCATAAAGTTGTTTGATGTTTCAACTTTTAATGCTCTCTCCCGCATATGTCTGTTTTGAAATGGAGTCTAAATCCTGACAGTTTACTTTTTTTATCCTCATTCAGAGTCAAAACCTCTTTTATCAGGTTTAGCTGCATTTAGGTGTCTGTTGTTGCATTGTATATATCTATGAAGAAAATGTTATTAACTCATTTAAATGACCATCAAATTAAATGGCACACAACAATTGTTAATACTGAGCTGCCTTCAGATTAAATGCTCTTTCAGTAACAGAATCATTTCTGTATTGTTTATCGTGACATTTATTTGTGCAAAAAGCATTAAGAAAACCTGTCCACTATTATATGTATTTTTTATTTAAATGCTGATACATGCACTCAAAAATCAGTTCCCATTGATCCGCTATTGTCTTCATCACCATCTCACTGTTTTTCGGTGCGTCTGTGATTAATGCAGAGGCCAAGTGCGTAGACGTAGAAGTACAGAAGTAGCTATGAAACGTGATCAAAGTGCTATTGAATCAAATAAAGTGGCTGTAGAAACAGGATTTAACATGATAGTGAAAGCAGTAATGAACTGAAAGAAGTGCTGTGGTGATCTGAATTGCAATGTCTGTGAGTAACAAGGCTATTGAACACAGTGTGAAAGTGATTTGTAAATTATAGTCAATCAAAAGCAAAGTGTTGAAGGATCAGTTAAACGCTGCAGAGTGCAGCTCGGTCTGACATCACCGTCGTTTCTCTTTCTTAGCCTCTGGACGATGTTTTCAGCTGCCACGACTTCAGTACATGTGTGGGTGTGAGCGGAGAGCAGCCTGTTAAGACTTGACATCATTTTTTTAAGTCAGTGCAGCGACATAGAAATCAGACACACTGTTTACTTCGCCTCAGCCCCACCTTTGGGTTTGGTCTCAGTGTGCATGTGGATTACTGCAGGTAGAACAAAATGACGTCAACACAAAGCCAAAGCAGAGCCGTACAGTACATGGAGGTCTTTAGATCACATGCTTTAAGTCTGACAGTGTGGATCGCTCACTCAGACTTATACTTGTATAATAGTAATAAAGTTTAAGTATATAGTATTTATCAAAATCATTGATTATCTATTGCTTTACAGAAATAAAAATACACAAAACAATACGAATCAAGTGATCAGAAACAGTTTTAAGTCAGATAGCAAGAACAAATTCAGGAAACAAGATTGATAAAATTACATTATATAATATCACGATTATTAAGTGCCAGTTAGATATGTATAGTGATTTTAAGCATTGCGAGTCGATATCATCATTTATTGTGATTTTTGTTAACCTTTTCAACAGTATACCATGGGAAAAAGTTGAATCATACCATTCCAGGGACTTTTAGTTTGAATAATATCAAAATGTATAACTTGTTTGATTTTCAGCATTCATGTAGTCAGAGAAAGTCAACTATATTTGTTTATCCAGCAACCCAAAAATCAAAGAATAAAGACATTTCCCTCACAAATTAGTGGTATTTTCTTTTTAATTTATAAAGGATAGGTATTGTTTTATACTTCTGGTGAATATAATTATCAAGCTTATTTCCATATATGTATTATGTATTAACAGCTTTGTTAACACCTTATTTTGAAAACAGACGTAGTCACAAGTGTATACTATAACTTCATCAAGTCCGTCACTAGCTCTCCGTCAGCTCCGTTCTCTGTATCCATCCATGCTCAGCTCCATCAGGACCGTTTGAATACATTTAACATAAATGTCAGTATATAGATGCTCTACAGTTGTAGCGTCAGCTGATTTGACCACAGAGACGAGAGTGACGGCTGGTTTGACCGCACGTTACCGCAGTACGATAACGTTTCCTGTTCATGACATGACAATATATATCGATTCTGGCATTAAAAAAAAATTTTAAAAATCCAAATTGGAAAAAAATAAATCACAATACGTAGATGGAGTATGTATCCTGATATGGCAAATATATGCAAAAATCAAAGTCATAACTTATTTTGATATTTTTATTTACGTGCCTTCATTAGTTTTAACAACATAATTTTCTAAATTGATGCAATTTGATCATGACGTGATTTCACAGAATGTCAAAGTATACTGAATTATCTTATAGTCAGTTTTTTATAATCTGTGTACAGCATACAGCACCCTCCATCATTAGACACTTGGGTTGGATAATAAAAACCTTTACTGAGGGAAAATGGGCTTATTTTTCCTCTGACAGGAAGCATGTTATAACACTGCTATGCTAGAAATTGCCATAATACTGTGTTTGTATTCTAGCCCAGTCCCCTTTTTTTCCGTCTGTTCTGTGACTGTTTTGCTTTCCATGTATTTTCTGGGTAACTCTCTGCTGCGTCTCTGGAGCCCCGTGGGGAGGTGGTGGTCTGTCTGCCAGCTCCTCATCCCCACAGGAGGCTCCTCTTCTCTGGCCACAGAGTCACGGCTGATCCTCCTCCAGGCAGGAGGCTCTCCAGTCCACTTCACAGGAACCAAATGTCTCATTTCACCTTAAACTGTCCTCTTTTTTTTTTATCATAGGTGAACTTTTTCTATCTCTGTACGTGATTTGAATACATTTGAAAAATGGGAACGGTTGAATGAACACATCCAGAGGATATCCTGACAGTTACCAGTATTTTCTGTTTTTCTTTGCACAAATGATTTCATAACAATGCAAATGTTTGACAACAGCAAAATATTCATTATGTGTTACGACACTAGACACACTAGTAAAAATCTGTTTTACTGAAGTCAACCGAGCAGATGAGAGAAGTTATGAACCCTCAAATTGTTTAGTAGTCCACAGAGTGCACACGGTAATCTTCATGATGAGTAGCTCTGTGAGAGACCCTGTATCTCTAATGCTTCTTTTTTTCATACAAAATGTCCAAAAATATCTGAAAAATGTCAGGAAAAAAAGGTGGATGAAAGTCCAAAGAAATGTCTGAAGGATGTCATAAAAGATATCTACAAAAAGTCTAATAAATGTCCAAAAAATGTCAGAAAAAAGGCAGAAGGAAAGGTGGAAGAAAGTCTGAAGAAAAATCCAGTGTCAGAAAAATGATTGTCATAAAAGATGCCAAAAAAGAGACTGAAAAATGTCCTAAAAATTCAAAAAAGTCAGAGGAAATGCAAATGAAAACTTTGAAAAATGTCTGAAAAATGCACCCATTTTTGTTTGCGTTGTTGCAGAAAGTTTTCAGTCCATAATACTCTTGTTTTTTTAGCATTTCAGAGTTGATTTGCACCTCACAGGTTGAGTGGATTTGAATTTGAATAGCAGGTGCAGTGGTTTGTGTAACGTGCACCTCCGTGGCAGCGTGATGCATGAGGTTTGGTCTACGAGCTTTTTCTCTGCAGCCCCTCAGGAAGTACAGTCATCAATTACCGAGGATGCTCATCTGTGTTATTCTCCAGTCTGTTGGAACAGAGTGGCCTTGGCAAACATAATGGGGTTTGCTGGATTAAGCCCTTCAAAACTTCAGTTAATCTAAACTGCGGACTGAATACATCTCCATATTTGTCCAAAGAGTTGCAGTTCTGTTAGGTAAGAAAACATAATGGTGGAGGAGGAGAACTGATACCATAGGAAACAAAACAGACCATCCATGTTTAGCAACGCTAGCAGTGAATCCATTGGTCCAAACTGAAATATCTTTGGCTGGATTGCTTTGGACGCCTGACTTTTCCTCTCGTTCCACCACCAGACTTTGTCCCTTTGTTTTTAGTGCTAATTAGCAGAGATTAACATGCTGACACTAAACCAAAGGCCATTACTCACAGACACCATTTTTTTCATGCAACTAATTCGCACGTCAGTATATTTTTTTTGGAACATGTTTTTGTCATGATTACGTTCACACGGGATGCAACGGTAGAAAAGCGAAATCACATTTGTATCAACGTTGATTTTCTTCTTCGCAAGTAAAGGCATCAACCAATCACGTTTTGCGGGACGGGTTGCGTTGCGCCTATATTTATCAAACGGCACAGATTGTGGCAGGCTTGTCACGGTAGTGGCTGTTATACGCTGTTGAGGCAAACACCTATTCTGCATATAGTGAGCTTCAGCTTTTCTAGTAAAATGTCCGGTGTAATCGGTAACACCGGTGTTATCACGAGTTTATTGACAGATGGGAATGTTTTCTCACCTAAACAAGCCAGGATGCCAAATTTTCAACTTTGACAAAGGCATTGCAGACCAGATCCACTCCTTCTGTTTTTACCTTTCACAATAAAAGCCCTAGATCTTTATTTGCAGGCACATTGTCATTTTGTTCCAAGTCACGCCCCTGGTGTGTAAAGGCCTTAATATGATGATCATTATATCTGCTAAACATCAGGATGTTTGCATTGTTACTGTTAGCATTTAGCTCAAAGCACTGCTGTGGCTAAGCATAGCCTCAAAGAGCCCTTTGCATGTTTTTGTGCAAACTATTGCATGTTTTTGTGCAAACTATAGAATGTTATGTTCATTTCAGTGGTTCCCTAATGTACCGTATTGCTTGAAGATTGTTGCCATGGTTACATTGCAGCTGTGCCATGTTATGAAACTATATGCTGACTTTCTATATCATCAATATATTCTTTTGCCAATGCCCTCAGTGTCCATCCACGTATGAGGCAGTTACATGATGTTATCTGTCTATGGCGAACCAGCTTCCTGTTATTGGATTAAGAAGTCTGGTTTTAAACATGTCCTCCACTAAATCTCTTGATCTCCCAATCCCATTATTTCCTCCCCAACACTCAAACACACACCAGTTTAATTCAGCCGGTGCTAATCTGGTGCGCTGGTCAGACTCTGTGTGGCTCCACGCTGGTTCAGAGCCGACTAATAGATGACTAATGTGTTATAATCTCTGCTACAGTCACTCATTTGTCACAGAGAAGACCAATTAAGAGTCATCCCCACCAGATACATTACTGGCTTTGGCTTTCATATATTTGCTTCACACTCATTCTTCACTCTGTGATACAAATACAAAACTAATATATGTGTTTAATTATTAATTTGTGTATTTGTTTATTTAATTAAATCATCTTTTGGTCTGTATATTGTCACAAAATAATCTTGCACAGTTAACAGTAAAAAAAAAAAAACAGGTAGGTTTCCCTCTTTGAAAGCTGAAACCAGCAAATTTTTTGGCATTTTTTTTTTTTTTTGCTTAAAATTATTAAAGCTCAATTAAGTAATTAATTTAATCGCAGAGTCGTTTCCTCAGAAAAAAAGAAAGTGCAGCTGCTGTTCTAAACTTTGTTATACTCCATATTAGGGCTGCAATTAATGATTAATTTAATTATTAATTAATCTCCAAATGATTTAGTTGTGTTGTCAATAAAATGTGATGAAATAGTCCCTTAATGATTCCCCACAGTCCAAGTGGACATTGTCAAATGTCTTATTTTGTCTAAACAAAAGTCCAAAACACAAAAATATGTAATGTGCTATAAAGTACATCAAAGAAAAGCATCACGTCCTCACATTCAAGAAGCTGGAACCAACAAATATTTGGTACTTTTGCTTAAAGTCAATACAGCTCTGTTCCATACTGCCTATTACCAGACTCTACACAACTATCTATGGAGTATGATGTCTTATTAGCATATTAATGTGTAGCTGCTGTTGTAACCTGTTGACATTGATAAATAAGATTTAAGCACAATACTTGTCTAATGCAGAGTACACACTACACAAGAATCAGGCTGATTTTTCCAGATAGTCTTGTAGCGTGAGGTATGTTGAGACTGTTTTCCACGATGGGCTCGGAGGTCCATCTCGGCCGCACCGATTTCAAAATGCAAATATTAAAGAGATTAAAACAAACAATATTTACTGTCAGATATCCTGTTGTGTGTTGGGAACCCAGAGGACAGCAGATGATGCAGTCGTGGGAAAAAACAATGGCCAGTTGAGGACGAGCTGACTGCAGTAGCGGCCGATGCGAAGCATGAATTAGTAGTAAAATGGACCTCAGATATGGAGGATTTGTGGCAACAAATGTTTATTTAATGTGTCTCCATATTTTTTTCTTCATCGATTTTCAGTACAAAGTAGTGCAGAAACAAACCAATTAATTTTTAATTCTGCCTGTCATCTGCATTGTTGTTTTTGAGATTCGGGACTCTTGTTGTTCATGAATAGAGTCTGATAGAGTTTGATGTTTTCACCAAATTGTTGCTCTCCACACGCTAAATTTAGCATGTTGTTATGTGTGTGGTCTCACATTTTTAGTCTTTGCTAGTATTCGGATGGGGTTGCACATTTCCTGTAAACAGCCTTGACTTGATGGATTAGTGCTGTGGATCGATTTGATCGTTCGGCACTGGTGGACAGCTTCTGATTGGTTTTTGATGAAATAGTTGAGTCACCTCTTCATTTAGGCAGAATGACGCTGATTGGCTGAAGGGGAGGACTGAACCACTCATGAGGGATGGCGTGTATCTGACTCGTGTCTACCTCTGGCTCATGTTAGTGGAAAATGAATTGATGGATTGGAGGAAGGAATAAAAAGCTTCTGACTCTGCTGGGAGCAACAAAAGAAAAGTTTCTCTTGGCAATTTCCTGTGTGTTTGTGCCAGGCCGTCGTCTCCCGATGGCAAGGTCTCTGCTCCCAGCTCCCGTCAATGAGGCGCTCAGATGATCTGGCTTAGTGGGAGTCGGTGTGGCGCTCGCTGGCCCACTCTCTCTCTTCTCCACATACAGTCCACACAGCGTCCTCACCAGTCTCTAATCTTAGATTGTGATTATAGGAAGCCAATGCAAATCACCACCAACGCAGATATGCACACTATATCCGCCTCATCTTACATACTTCCCATGTTGGTTTTTGGTTGAGTTTTTGCCTTGAAGTGCTAATTATTTCCATTCTCAGTTAATCTGTAGGTTATTTTTAGCCACACTAGCGGCATGTCTCTCGGACCGACAAATCACTTTGGTCCAGACTGAAATATCTCAACATCCACCGGATAGATTGGCACAAAATGCAGTACAGATATTGATGGCTCCCAAACTATGAATACTATGGACTTCAGTGATCCTTTGACCTTTCTTTTAGAGCCAACATGAGGTTCACAGTTAGTATGGATTGCCATGAAATTTCATGCAAACATTCATGTCTGCCTCATTATGAACTGTAATAACTTTTAGTTTGTCCAGTACTTTGATTTATGGCCAAATATCTGCAAAGCTAATGACATTCCCATCAGCCTAGCTGTACTTTGTGTTTAGTACTAATTAGCAAATGTTAGCATGCTGATGTTAGCGTTTTGTTCAAAGCATTGCTGTAGACCAGGGGTCTCAAACTCATTTAGTTCAGGGGACACATACAGTCCAGTTTGATAGAAGTGCATTTAAATGCAAAATTGACTAACTGATTAATTAACTGACTTAAAAAGTCACAAATTCAAATTAATATGTCATAACTGTGGCTTATTATAGCAAAAATGACACATTATTTACCTAAAATCTGGACTTAATTCCCATAAATGTGACAAAATATCAAAATCGAGCCTTGAAAAATGAAAGTCAATATATACATAGCTTGGAGTCGTATATTTTAAGTTTGACTCCCCAAGTTTAAGTCAAAACTAAATTCTCTTAATTATGACTTTCTATGATAACTAATGATAAATTTGACTTAATGTCTCATCATTTTGGCTTCCTAAATCAAAATTCTGACTTATTTTAACTTCGATATGGACATAATTACTATCGAAAGTCATAAATGTGACAAAGTATTTTGAAATTGAGCCTTGAAAAATTTAAATCTCATACTTTTCTGCAATTTTTACACTTTGCAAAGTCATCCAGTGGGCCGGATTGGACCCTTTGGCGGGCCAGTTCTGGCCCTCGGGCCGTATGGTTGACACCCTCGCTGTAGACTATTCAGCTTGTTTTTTTTAGGGCGCTTTTCACACCAACATTTAGTCCACTTTAATCAAACTGGTGCCGTTCATTTGAGCAGCTGTGAACGCAGTAATAAAAAGTAAAAGTTAAAAATAACTGAACCAAGATGCTTTCGAGAGGTGGTCTCGGTCTATTTACGACTGAACCAAAACGCAGGCTGCCTGTGTGCATATTTGTTGAGGTGGACACAGATAAACGACAGGTTAACTAGAAGACTGTTAACTAGAAGACTGACCAGAACATCTGCAGAAGTCTGATGTTTGCTTGACATCTGGGCCAAACACAAGTACACCATATGCTGGATAAAAGTCCACAAAAATAGTGACGAGTAGATGAGTGCCGAGTCAAAGTCGCAGCTTTCAAGACGAAAAAGATAAATTTGCACCTTCATATATGCCCCAGTGTGGTCTGATTTAATTTGTGCATTGTGAAACCGAGCCAGACTAAAGAGAAACCAAACAAAAAGTCTCAGTTTCACTCAGATTGGGGCTAGTCAGATGGACTTTAGCTCGTGAAAGTGCCTTTAGATTAAGCTAAATAGCTGATATCTTTATTTGTTTTGTGTGACTGAAGGGTTAAAAGTCAAAGATAATTACTTTACAACATTATGAAACACAGAAAAGCAGCACTTTATCACACTGAGAAGTTGAACCAACAAGTGTTTGACAAGTTGTGCATGATAGATGGATTAAACTGGGGTTTCTGGGGGTTTTATACTTACTATTGGAAGTATTTATATTCAAACAATTTTCAACTTAATAACTTCAGACCTTTTTCATAGTGATAAAGAGAAATACGTGCTTGTTTTATTGGTGCAAATGATCTCTGTAGCGATGCACTTTTTAATGATATAGCACAATTTTGTAATTTATAGCTAATTATTTTGCGAACCCTCTTGAGAATCACTGACTTAAACTTAAAATTACCAAAGCAGCAGTTTAGCTGATCTACAAATCAATGAATCCTGTCACAAATAGTCTCCAGCATTCAGTAGAGTATGTCAGTGTTTTTCGTGGATAGATGTTTTATATGCAACTACGTTTCCAGACCAGGAAGAAGCCAGGAAGCTGCAGATGTTAACCAACTAAGCCACCAAGACATTTTTTGGCCAGCTTTTACCTTTTAGCTGTCTGCTATGAAAAATCTCATTTAGAATTTTTTTTGCAGGAAGTTAATAAACAGTAATTTCCTCCAAGGAAAACAAGCTGTTTCACTTTTAAGAGATCTTGCATTACATCCACACATGCATTTTTTATTTCTTGGAGCCGAGTTGAACATGTGAATATCTCTTTGACGCTCCGCAGTGGACAGATGCCCTGGTGTTTGTTGTTTGTGTGTTTTGGCTGTGTGTCCACCCATCTGTATAATAATCTAAATGGCCTCTGTGTAACCCAGGGTCACAGGGTGAGTTGTGACCTCAGAGACAAATGGTGCCTCTGTGTGTTCACATGCTAATATATTTCCATCCTCAACACCCTCAGACCCACTTTCCAGTGGACGTCCAGTACGTGTGTGGACTGCTGAGCGTGAGGCTGACAGCCACGTGTTTGTAGTTGAATCTCCTGGAACCAGCTGATTTATGACCACGCTGTTTGCAAGTGAAGGAGGACGAGCAAAGGAAAAGATCGTATGTTTGTGCAAATGAGAGCGTGATCTGATCACAAATGTAAAATATTCAAGGCTGTGTCCTGCAGTAGGGAGATGAGTTTCTTCTTCATTGTCATGGACTCACTGTGTGTAATCATGCACTAATCATCAGGCTGCAGCCAATTTTAATTATTAAATCATCTGTTAATTATTTTTCACATTAACCTTTTACCACCCTCTGTACCAGCCGCAGGATGCTAGCACTTTGGATGCTAGTGTTATGAAAAGTCACATTAATATTAACATAGTAAATGTATTGCCAGAGATTGTGGTATTAATATACAGAATATAGTTGTATGAGTTGATTGAAATTAAGGTAATTTTAGGAGCGTCTTTCCGTCTGAAACCACATTTAGATCATCATGTTAGGAGACTAAATTTACAGAAATACAGTATAGAGGGCTTTACATACACAGGGCATGCAAATATCTGTCTAGGGCTTTTATTATGAAAGGTAAGAACAAAAGGAGTGGATCTGGTCTGCTGCCTTTGTCAAGGGTGAGTTGCAGTTAAATATTCACATTCTGTGTGAAAGTATTCATGACAAAAACAACAGTTCAAATATTAGGGTTGCACCGATACCGGATCAGATATCAGGCCGGTACAGACTCAAGTAGCTGGATCAGATCAAGGTGACTGCTGCGGTTACATGGACACAAATAATCAGAATAAAGGCCCAATCAGATTAAAAATGCTCCATGTAAACATGTCAATCGGAAGATTCTGATCCGATACGGCTCAATCGGAAAGAAATTTCATTCCGAATGAGAGAGGTGGTTCCGATTGGCGTCCATGTACACGCCCATTCGGATCATATCTTCCTGGTTGGGTAAAATTATCTCAGCGTGACGCGAGACAATGCGCCGTTTGTTTACAACACAGGCGGAAGTACAGCTTCTTCTTCTTCTACTATTTTTGGAAAATTAGACAAGTCTGCGCATACCCAAAGGATTTATTTTGATTAAATACTTGCAGCATTTATGCGTTCGTCATGATCGGATCATTTTATTTAGCGTCCATGTAAACAGTAGATTTAGAATTTCTGATCGGATTGGAGAAATCTGGCCCATGTAAACGTGGCTGATGGGGCAGATCTATTCAATTTAGTTCTATGTTTACATACTATACACATTATATACTGAGATTTCAATTCCTGTTTAAAATTTGACCAATTTGTTGCTGCATTAAGGATGTGTACGCATAAATTATAATTTCTTTTCGTTTTTAAGCCAAGTTTTTGCTTAGATTTTTTGTTATTTTATAATAATTATTGTTATGATTTTAATACTAAATAATTGTATTATGAATTTAATAATAAATAACAATTCAGTAAATTTATGCTACATTATCTATGTATTTATTTGTTAAATTTTGTTTTACAGTTAAGAAAGCAGCGTTTAAGTCTGATGTTGCCTTTCACATAGAAGAATGATCCCAGTCACTTCCACAGAGTGAGACATACAGTTAATCAATTAAACACTGGTGTTGGATCAGTACTCGGTATCGACCAACATCCAAAGCCCAGGTATCGGTATCTGGACTGAAAGAAATGTAGGATCGGTGCATCCCTATCATTTTATCACACAAAACACCACCAATGGGTGGGTATTTTGTTCATTTAACGGCCTTAACTGAGCCGTTAAATGAACAAAATAAAATAATTAATTAATCAATTGATTCTTTTTTTTTTTTTTTTTGGTGGCTAGTCGATTGATTAGTGTTTTTCAAATCCTTGCTGTAGCCCTTTCTGTGGTCTTAAAAAAAATACATTGTAAACATGATCCAAGTAGAATGCGTGGCATATTAATCAATTAAAACATTTAGAGCTGCAATGATTTATCGATTAGTTGTCAACTAAATTAATTGCCAGCTATTTTGAAAATCGATTAATCAGTTTGAGCAATTTTTTAAAGAAAAAAAAAGCTTAAAATGTGTTATTGTGGTGCCAAAATGCATGGTGCACCTAAATGAAAAATTGACTTTATTGTACCAGTGCGACCAGTGTAAAAAGTTAGTCTGTCCTCTGTGACAGTAAACTGAATATCTTTGAGTTATGAACAAAATGAGACATTTGAGGATGTCATCTTGGGCTTTGTGAAACACTGATCAACATTTTTCACCATGTTCTGACATTTTATAGACCAAACAACTGATCAATTAATTGAGAAAATGAATCCACATAGTTAGTGGTTAGTTGCACCCTGAAATCCTTAAGACTATGGTGTCTCCAGGGGTCAGTGGCCTCATCTTCACAGCTATGAATTATTAAAATCTCATCAGGAGCTACCAGTCTGACCAGTTATTTATTCTGTTGTTTTATAAAAGAGAGGAAACCAAGCACATCTTCCATTTGTGAAGCTACAAACATCAGATATTGAGTATTTGTACATAATGTTGATTGTATCAGCGTTTATTTACAGCCCAGGTTTGTTCTGGCTGCGTTTCTGTCCGTCTGGTTGGACCGATGTGTTATGTGTGATGTTCTGAGGGTGTTCGCCATCTGTACTCAGGAGTAGCAAGACAGTTTAATTCAGACCAACGGATTTACATGAATGACTTTTTACGTTAATAAAAAAGATGCTGTTCGTAACTGATATTTTAGGACTGTTTATTCACTGAATGCTGACTCTGCAGGATGCATCACAAAGCCACAGGACACAATTAAAGTGTCCCGTATTCTGCTCATCTGTGTGTAAAGAAAAAGACAAAAAATAATAATAAAAAAAAAAAAAAATGCCCTCAGGGTTTGTCAGCAGTTTGCTCGTGTGTGTGTTTTAGAGCTTAGTCTGTGCGCTTCGCTGCCGTGGCAACAAGAGTTACCACATACTAATATTTTAGGTTGCCTTACGTAATCGTCTGCTTTTGTCAATAGTGGATTTTCAGTACAGGAGGCACTGGAGGCTGCTTGTTGAGAGCCTCGGGCTCCACGCTGCTCCACTAACTGACCATTGTACAGATTGACTGTCCCATCAAGCTGCCTTTTTCCTCCTCTCCCTCCAGTCTAAACACAAGAAGTCTCTCAAGACCATGCACTCAATACTCTTTTGACTCTCTTTCTTAGCCCTGCTCTTATCTCATGTCGAGGCAGAAAGAGGCTTTTCTAAGAGGCCACATAGACATACCTGACGTTTTAGATCAATGGCACAAGATTGTGCAGTTTTTGTGGCACGTAGCGTGGCCTGAAAGTCTGTACAGACAGCAACATCTGTCTTTGGTCTGCAAAATATGTATTTTTGTGTCTCCTTATGTCCTATTTGCAAGGGACTAGTATTACCTAGTTATTTGTATTAATTGCAGAGGTCGTCTGTGATCAGATGGTGCCTTCAAACAGTGTGGTGTTTACCGTCTTCATGAGTTGGGCCCCTATAAAGGCCCCTCATGTCTCATGTATCCACAACCTTGTAAATGGAAAGTTTATGAAAGTGTTTGTTGACGTTGTGAGAAATGGTGGAGCCCATGGAAGTTCATTTATCGGTGCATAATAAGTTAATATTGTTCAGTATATAGTAATTTTAGTCATATATTGTTTTTCTTGGTAATTTTATATGTCTGAGGAAAATCTTTATCCTCTATCATTATGTCTTTGTATTTCCTGCATTATGTTGCCCACTAGCTAGCTTGCTAACTTGTTAGCCTCTGTGGCTTCTAGACTCGGACCATAACGTTAATATTGCTGTTGCTTAGCAGCGGTGATCTTCACGGCTTAACCACTTGAACACAACGCATATCGTGTTCACGACTTTCCATGTCGTAAACACGAGTTCATAAGTTCCATTTAAAGGCACCATTAGTCCCATGTGAATCTGCATCTCTGTGATTTGGGGTCGGATTTTATTTCTGTCTTTTATTGCCTCTTTCCCAGTTGAGAATTATGGACGCTGTGTTTGCAACTATAAATTAAAGTTTTGACAACATTTTTTGTGGAAAAAAATTTCAGTTGACACCATTATATAAACATAAATAGACCTATATAAGTACACTAGATTTTAAAAATGATCAGACCAAAAAAAAACTAGCCCAGTTTTGCCAACTCTTTTGCAATAAGATTAGCAGCCTCACCGCCTCCAAAAGTCACTAAATCTAGAGAGAAGTCGTCCTTGCTTCAGGCCTCCCACTGAAGCCACTCCCTCGAACCGAATGAAATGATTTGTTCAGGTTTAATACAGTCCTGCAACAGCCACAGATACTGGATTTTTTTCTTCATTTGTCAGTGATTTAATGAGAATTTGAAAAAACGAATATAACTAAAAATATGTTAACAACACTACCATCCGTACCTTTAAACACAGACATTGTGTAGTATAATTTTTTCAATATAAGTGGATGTTATGCAGAGCCTTGACATCAGATCTGAGAGATAATGTCAGTAAATCTGAGTAAATACAGATTTATCCTGTGCAAATGCACTGCACGAAACAGACATGGTTGGTGATTTCTAAATCACAGGAGTTGTTTTATTGTCAGTATACTATTTATTATACTTCAGAGGAGCTTTAATTTTCTATCTGAAGTTGTTTAATGAGGCACCTCTCAAATACTAGTCTCAGACTCACTAGTCAAGACATTTTAAGACGTTATCTTTTGCTCTGGAAACGTGACATGTATTTTTTCGCAATTTAAAAAAAAAAAGGTTTTACATTTACAGTCCTAATATCAACCCTCCTCCATCCATTTGTGCGTTTATAGGCGGAGCGCAGCGCTTGCGATGCCAACATCCTCAGCATCCCGGTGCCCATTCGTCGTGGCGGCTCTGAGTCCAATCTGGACGTGGTGGACAGCGTCGGGATCGACGGAGTGGGCCTGGATTTCACCAAGGGAGCGCTTGGAATCGACAGCCTGCAGCAGAAGATCCTCAAGGTCAGAGGAGACATTAGTCACCTGCTGTTTGGCCTCTTTGTGGGTTTACTGTGTTTGACTTGCAGAGCAGTGTGTGAGACATGTGGAGCCTCTAAACAAACATCACAATGACTGAATGAAATACCTCCTTAACTTAGCTCTTTACCCAATAATGAGCTAATTAGATTCCAGCTGTAATACTACAGATACCAATTTTAAAAGCTTTTGATTTAATTGGTTTAAGAAATTGCACTCATTCTCATCATAGTCCCTGTTGTCTCAGCTTTCATTGGTAGAAAAGTGTCTCAGAGTGGATTTATTTCCACCAAATGGACATTAGGCTTCAGTGCAATTTAATTTGATTACTCTCAGCTGATTTAGTGGTTTATCCTAAAGGATTTTGGTCTTTTTTAGGGGATACAGGGGTCTTCAGGGGAAGATAGCAGGTCAACAGTAGATGTCACATAAAAGTGGTGAACATCATCTGAAAGCTGAGAACCTGAAGATTAATTTGAGGCGTTTTTATATTAATTCTGATTCAATTGTGATATTGCATATGGATTTGGTGCTAAATTTATTATTTACCTTCTGAGAATTGGTAAAAATGATCAACAATCCTTCAAAGTACCACATTAGACACCAAGACCTTGAGAAACCCCATAGAGAAAGCCATGCTGTGATTTGATATGAAAATCCTTTTGACATTTTGAGATTTCTGCATGAATTGCATTTTTTGGCAATTGGATAGCGATCATTTCTGTTCTGGAAACTTCTCAGAAACCCCCTTATTGTCAGTTTAGCTAGGAAAGACATCCATCCCCTGAACGCTCTAGGTCTCTAGTTTGAAGCTGTAAAGTTTCCTGAGGCTGTGATTATCATTTTATACAGTTGGGACAAATTTTAAAAAATGGTCTGAATACAATGAAATGCCTACGCTGGGGACTAACATCATCACACATGAATACAACTGGGCTCTTTGGATCCACAAGAGTCTCAGCTTTCCAGTCATACCCACTTTATGTAATTCAAGACAGTTTAGGGACCCCAGTATGCAGAAATATCCAAACACACCATTTTAGAATCGGCGAAAATGACACATTTATTCTGCATGAAAAAACAACATTGTGATTATGCATGTGATTATCATAAAGTGGACATGTCTGTAAAGGGGAGAGTCCTGGGTACCCATAGAACCCATTTTCATTCACATATCTTGAGGTCAGAGGTCAAGGGACCCCTTTGAAAATGGCCATGACAGTTTTTTTCTCACCAAAATTTAGCCAGTCCATGTTAAAATGACATGGTTGCTACCAATGGATTTCTTAGGTTTTATAGTTTCATATGATAGCAGTACCTTCACTCTAGCCCTAAAAGCCTGTTACCGCATCTGAAATAAAGTTGGATGAGGGTGCCGGTGCACTCAAGGAGTGCAAGCCATTAACAAACAATGTAATGTATTACTGCTCCCAGCGAGTAACACATACAAAGCAATAAACACAAACACTTTGGTTTGTAGCGTCCCAAGAAGTACACGAACACGAAGTAGTGACAAACACTTGGATCAGTATTCAGTATTGGCAGATAAGACTGAATGTGGGTATCAGAATTCACCAATTTTTAATGCCGCCCCCATCATTGCTAGGTTGGACTAGCTTGACAAAAAGAAACATACTTCAGGGCAGCATGAGGCAAAGATAATATAAGAAAATCAGATGAAACTATACAGGTTCAGCAAAGACTCCTTCAGTACCTGCTGGGAGCCAACACTGACACCAAGCTGCTGGAGGGCCAGGCTGCATTGCCTCTATAGAGAAGGGAGACACGGGAGAACCAGAACCAGGACTGTGCATGGCAGACCTTCAGACCCTGCTGGAGTAAAATGAGAGGTTTTCTAAAGGGACTGTGGTGCTCGCAAACACTACCTCTTCTGTCCACAGGGGCCACCAAAATCAACATTAAATGAAAGTTCCTCATAACTGTGACTACTTACAATGTAATTTGACGTACGTAGTGATTTTTCCTTTGAACAGACGCAGTATAGTACATGTACAACAACACAGGAAAGGGGAAAGTTGACTGAGTTCCTGTCGGGTTCAAGCTAGCTCAGCTATTATTGGAGCACAGAGTGAAAAGGGGTGGGACTGAAGGGTGAGAATTGGTGGAGTAAAGGTTGGTATCGTTTTTCTTAAATTGTTGTCTATTTTTGTCCTTTTATTGCGCCTTTAGGTGACGGAGCAGATTAAAGTGGAGCAGACGGCTCGGGACCAGAACGTCGCAGAGTACCTGAAGCTGGTGAACAATGCCGACAAGCAGCAGGTGTCACGAATACGCCAGGTGTTTGAGAAGAAGAACCAGAAGTCGGCGCACACCATCGCCCGGCTGCAGAGGAAGCTGGAGCAGTACCACCGCCGCGTGAAGGACGGCGAGGCCAACGGGAAACACAGCCACAAGGATGGCAGCAGTAAGGAGTCCGGTACTCACAGCAAAGAGGGCAGCCTGCGGGACGTCAGCGCCACCGGGCGGCACCCGGCGCTGGATAAAGTGAAGACAATCGGGCCTGGTGTGTCGCTCTCACCACCGTTCTTCTTCAACAAGTCGCGGGAGTTCGCCAACCTCATCAGGAACAAGTTTGGCAGCGCCGACAACATCGCCCACCTCAAGAGCTCCATGGAGTCGGGGTCGGGGCTGCAGGTGGACAGCGCGGCGAGGGGTCTGAGCGGGAGCGCCACCACGGTAGCCAAGGCGACCAAGTACCAGAGCGATGACGAGTGTTCCACGGGGACGTCCGCGTCCGCTGACTCGAACGGGAACCTGGCCGGGGGCTCGGGGGCAGGGTCAGGAGGACCGGGGAGGTCCGACTCCAACGGGCGTCTGGGGGAAGTGCTGGACATGGTGCGGGAGATCAGGGAGGCTCAGTCACAGCTGGCCGAGGACATGGAGACTCTGAATACTCAGTTCAAACGAGACTACAGCTACTTCACTCAGATGATGCAGGAGGAGAGATACAGGTAGAAATTTTACCAGTCACCATGGCGATATGGATGCCACATTGTACCCACACAGGACACAAACCCTGTAGTGGTCTGTTAAAATAAAAAAAGTAGAGTCCATAAAGAAGTAGGTCAAGCAGCACTCTGTTAGATTAGTAAACACATGAATGTTTCAGGCTTTGCTCTCGTCAGTGTGATGAACCGGAGTCTTTATAGCATAAAGTACAGTATTAAACCACATTTAACCCCAAACACTGTGAGTCAGCACATCTTAATAAACATTAATATACTGTATATACACAACTGAGTCAATAGCGAAAAAATGTAAATGACAAGTTTGAAATAAGTGAGCCCAACTCAGCTCATCAGTCAGCGCCATCACTGTCTATTAGAAATGTATGTGTAATATGTCAAAGAAAGACGTGTAACGCTCACATTTGATTTAACGAAAACTATGACTAAATATGTTCATCAACTTACGACTAAGACGAGACGGCGCCGACATCTTTAAACACTAACGGTGACTATATCAACATGCATTATGCAATATTGTCAGTTATTTTGGGTATTTATTTATACATTTTTCTCCCCTGTTTTGTTGTTTCATTTTATTTCAATTTTTAATTTTATTGTATTTTGCCATACGTCCTGTAACTCTGTAATTTCTTTGAATGAAGAAAATGCAATATTAACAAAAAAGATGAGACTAAAATGTAGTTTAGAAAAAAATCTTTACCAAAATCTCTCTCCTGTCATGTCGAAACTGGCAACACACAATGAGCAGTCAGCAGGACACGGAGTAACTTACATATAACAATGAAAACACAGCGATATTTTGACTAACATGTTCAATATAATCTGAGATGAAACTAAAATGCCCAGACTTTTAGTCTGGTTGACTGAATATGAGGAGTGGTACTTCCTGTCACTAGTAAAATTGATTTGTTCCCCTTTTAAACATTTATACTATAATCTAGATCAGTGAAGCCTAACTTTGGGGACAGGAGGAAGATAAATCTGAGGGGTCCGAGATTAAAGAAAGAAAGAAAATCTTTATGCATTTAGCCTTTTTCTTGCAAAATACTGAATACTTTTCCTCTGAAAGTCCTTTAAAATGACACCACCCCAAAAAGAAAAATGACTCTTGGCTGAGCGGCTCATAATGTACGGTCACACTAAAGCCATACCCTGTACAAGTACACTACTTCATTTTAAGGTGTCTCAAGCCAAAAGTGGTACTCCAGCATATTAAACAAATAACCTTGGAGAAAAAAAGTTTGGAGAAAAATAAGTTTTGAAATTTGTTTCTGTTGTTATAATGCTAATGTAATTGTATTTACATTGTTGTAAAGCCTGTTTATTTACCTTCACATTGATGTCCAACTTGTGAGGATCATGTATTTGTGGGTTGAGCAGCACAGCTGATTATGTGCGTAGCACCCAAGTGAAATCTGCTAAAACTCTCTGCCGATACTGAACAGTGTATTCTCCTGTTGGTACTTTTGAGCTCCAGGTGCTGCCAGGCACCACGAGACAGGACCACGGGATCACAAAGTGATTTTTCATTATGAAAAATCAGCTTTTTCAAAACTAACAAGGCTCAGTTTAACATTCAAAACAAAACTCCTCATCTCTTCTCTGACATGATTTTGACATTAGATGATTTGCTGTCAATCAGGCACCTAAAATCATGTGAGAAGTTTGGTAAATTTCACTTAGGTGCGCCACATAATCAGCTGTGCTAATCATCCCACAGATACATGATCCTTACAAGTTGGACATCATTGTGAAGGTAAATAAACAGGCTTTCCAACAATGTAAAATACAGTGACAATTAGCATTGTAACAACAGAGAAATAATCCACCAAACACTAATTTCTGAACTTTTTTCCCTGAGTTTACTTATTCTTCTGCTGCAGGTGTGTCAGTAGTGTGTGCTAGGTGTGTCCTCACCTCGCAGTGACACTCCTAACTGGGAGTGACGCATTGTGTTTGTACATCTGTTGAACTCTAAAGAGCTTTTGACAGTTATTATAAGCTTTTCTGGACTAAAAATAGTCGGCAGAGCTTTCACACAAACCTCCGGACTGTTGTGAAGTCAACCAAGGGCAAATGTTTCCAACAGCTTAGATGCAGAAGTAGTTAAACTGCTGTAGTGTGCTCGCCCACACATACACTCAATTATGCATCATCTCATCCCCCCTTCTTCTTGGCCTCCACCTCCTCTGCATGTATGTGTCTGTCAGGTATGAGCGGTTGGAGGACCAGTTAAATGACCTGACGGAGCTCCACCAGCATGAGACCAGTAACCTGAAGCAGGAACTGGCCAGTATCGAGGAGAAGGTGGCCTACCAGGCCTACGAGAGGGCCAGGGACATACAGGTAATGTGTGTTTTCGTATGCATGCATATAAGAAGGAGTTATGTAATACACCATAGACTCATAATTCACATATGTTTGAACAATTACAGTGCTGTAACTTCTGTGTTTTTGGTTTACAGACATTTAAGTACAGTATTGAGATGATTATTTAATTTAACGACGGACAGAAAGATCTAATTTACAGTAATTCATTGTTTAAAGGAACAGTTCACCCAAAACAATATACAGCAATACAATACATTGTGACCACGTGAATAACATTGATAATGTTGTTACAATGGCACCTGGGGGGGGGGGTATATTAGGCAGCAACTGAACATTTTATCCTTGAAGTTGATGCAGAAAAAAATGGAAAAGTTTAAGGATGTGAGTGACTCTGACAAGGACCAAACTGATGGCTAGACGACTGGGTCAAAGCATGAAAGCATGAAGGTCATAATGTTATGGCTTATCCTCGTAAATCGTATACAGTATAGTTCTCACCTCCATAGGCGCTCTGTATGGTCCCATTAAGGAGAGCAGAGTGCCCCAAATATGAAAGTATATTAGAGCAAACTAAGGATAGGCGACTGTCGTCAACCCAACAACTAGTGATCGCCGTTATATGTTTGTGTTCGCGGCGCACTCGCCCTCCCCACTGCTGTAGTTTCAGCTGGGTAAGCAGCTGTTCTAGCAGCAAAGCACTGTAACACACACTTCATTCAAACTTGATGGAAACAAACATTAAATTAGCAAAATAAATTGACAAACCTCAACCTAACTACTGGTCATGTTCTGAGCAGTCGCCAATAGTCTTTATGTTTGTCCAGCTGCCCAACCCTACTGCAAACAAAGAGAAGAAAGAAAGAAGAAGAAGAAATAAAGAAATATTATTACTAAAAAGAAGTTAAACATAGTCAAGGTCTGCTGTCTGGTAACACTGGACTCGTTCTGCAGAGAGCTCAGAGGTGTCAGACAAAACAGTTGAGTGGCTGGAAGAAATTTTGACCAGTCACAGTGGCTTTTAGCATTGGTTTTAAATCTAAAAATCTGCATTGACACCATATCCTTTTCCATTTTCAGTTTGTAGCGTCCGTCATCTAATTTTGTATTGATAACACTGCATTGATATGTGAAAATGAACTAAATGAGTTTTATTTCTATAAAGAAAAAGAAAAATGGCAGTGGGGGCAATGTAATCTGTGTGCCCGAACACCGTGTAACACTGACTACCACAGCAAGCCTAAACTAAAAACTGATGGTCTGAATTTAAACCCATGTGCTTGTTAAATTATTGGGGAACTTCCTGCAGTTCTTTTATAATTTGGGGTTTTTGTCTTTTTTACAAAGAAGATACAGCTGAGTTACCAAGATGCCTCCAGCGTCCTCCATTCATTTCTTATGTGATACACAACCTCTGCTCTTATCTAATCCAGTTTCGCTGCCCTTCCCGTATGACTCAGTGCTCTCCAGTATTTCCTTGATTTTAACCATAGTGTGTATTTGTGTGTGTTTTTTGTGTGTGTGCAGGAGGTCCTGGAGTCGTGCCAGACCCGCGTGTCCAAGCTGGAGCTCCAGCAGCAGCAGCAACAGACGGTTCAGGTGGAGAACACCGACGCCAAGGTGCTGCTGGGGAAATGCATCAACATCATGCTCGCCATCGTCACCGTGATCCTGGTGTGCGTGTCCACGGCGGCCAAGTTCACCGCCCCGCTGCTGCGTAGCCGCCTCCACCTGGCGCTCACCTGCGTGGGCGTGTCCGTGTTAGCGCTGCTGTGGAAGAACTGGGAACATTTGCAGTGCGCTTTGGAGCGATTGCTCCTCCCGCACTGATCTGGGGAGGAGACCAGAAAACTTAACGGCCGACCCCCCCCCCCCCCCCGGGGCCCGGGTCTCCGTGAGGTGTGTCGTCGTGGCAACGCAAAAACTGGGGAGGAGTTTACATGTAGCCTTGCACCAGCCCTAGTTCCCCATCGATTTTAGGCTCCATGGTGACTTTGCATGTCTAGATGGGGTCGACACAAAGCCTTTCCCAGAATGCACCTCCACTGTAATTCCAACACACAGATGTAAGCTGATATAACTGTGACAAAGATCTACAACGTGCTGTCTACAATACTGAAGTTGCTAATGCACAAACTTTGCACAACACTGACATTAAAGTATCAGACCACTAAAAGATGAACCAGCATCATCTGGTCATCAGAATATTTTTGATCGCAGCAACAATAGACACTAAAATCTAAATATAGAGGACTTCATTGGTGCATGGAAATACAGCAATGATTTCCTGTCCTTTAAAGGGAACTGTATCTGTTATAGCACCACCTCGCACCTCTAAACAAACACTCGCTGGCTGTGTGGCCAGTCGAGCAGTCTCGAAAACCAGCCAGACACATCACACCTGAAGGTTGATTTGTACTGTGTACCAAACTGTATTTATGTCATGTTTTTTCTCATCACTGTCTGATTCAAACGGACATTTTTTAAGTCGTTTCAAACTGTGGGTGTGTTTGTTTGAGTGTACGCCTGCTTGTGTGTGTCTACACTGTTTCACATCTTGTGAAATTATAGAAGTCTGCTTTCTTGGAGAGAGTTTGGTGAGAAGATTAAACCCACTCAGTATGAAGCTAGAGCCAGGAGAGGATTAGCTTAGCATAAAGGCTGGAAACGGGAGAAACAGCTAGCCTGGCTCTATCTGAAGGTACTAAAATCCACCTAACAGCACCTGTAACGCTCACATTATATATATTGTTTAGTCTATATAAAAAAACATAGTATAAATACAACAACTTGTGCTTTTGTTGTTGTTCTGTGGGTAGATGGAAGCATTAACTTCCTGTCACTTGTTTCACCACAATTGCAAAACAACTTGTCAATCAGTGAGCTTTTGAGGTGCTCGTAGGCACATTTGGTTAGCTTAGCATAAACGGGTAAACGGCTATCAGCTAACTCTGTCTGAAGTTAGCATAAAGACTAGTAATGGGGAAACAGCTATCAGCTAACTCTGTCCAAAGTTAGCATAACGACTAGAAATGGGGAAACAGCTAAAAGCTGTCAGAAGTTAGCATAATGATTTGAAACAGGGAACTATCTAGTAGCTAACTCTGTCTGAAGTTAGCATCAAGACTTGAAATAGGGGGAAACAGCTTTAAGCTAACTTTGTTAGAAGTTAGCATAAAGACATGAAACGGGGAAATAACAAGCTGCTAACTCTGTCTGAAGTTAGCAAAAAGTCGAGTAACAGGGAAACAGCTACCCGCTAACTGTGTCCGAAGTTAACAAATCCGTCTCGCTGCACCTCTAAAGTTAACTAATTCAATCTTATCTAGGTAATCAGTACAAAAATGAAAGTGTAAAAATAATGTTGTGGTGTCATGGGGAGGTTGGGTGCCTGAGTATTTTTTGGCCAGGCTTAGTAACCTGACACCAGGAAATTACTGCACCAAGAAAGTCTGTTCCATAATCCCCCATAACACGATAAAGTTTTGCTTTTACGCTTACATTTTGTGCGTATTAAAACAAGATATATAACTTGTTAATTAGTGAGTTTTAGAGGTTATTGTAGCCATATTTTGTTATCTTTGGACAGAGTCTTTATGCTAAGCTAAGCTACCTGTAGCTTCAAATTTACTGTACAGACATGATAGTGGTGTTATTCTACACATCTAACCCTTTGCAAGAAAGCTTACTTTTCCCAAAATATCCAACTATTCCTTTTTAAAGCTTTTAAACTGCTTCCTGTCTTGTTGATTTGATGCTTTGGCGTTTTCGTCATGTAGAAATCTGTTTTATGTTTTTCGGGTAACAGTGAGTTGCTTTACTCAGCTCCAAAGACTGCAGCTTTGGCTTCGACCAGCTAGCTAGCATGGAAACTGTGAGGAAGGCTGTGATGATTACAGAAACGCTGCAAACGGCAGCATGTTTGACTTTTTATTGAATTGCCTTTTTTTTTTTTTTTTTACAGAACAAATTAACCTTTGTGTGAAGCCTGTGGTGTTGTGCTGCGTTCATGTCCTGTGGGGTTAACAACAGCAACGCACTCCAAAGTCCTGACTTAAAACAATTATCACCTGTTGAAACTTGTCTTTGAGCCATGTAGAGACCATGAGTGATTACTTCTACTATGTTTTAATTACTCATAATAATTCCTTTCAGCCTTTTCACACTTGACAGCTGGGAAATGACTCATTTCAGATGAAACTAGCACATTAAGACCTGCCCTGCCATCATATTTTAAGACTTATGAATCGTAACGACTGTAAAGGTTGTTTTGCTTGAAATAATTGTGTCCGTTCTTGCACTAAAATACTGAAATGAAATCAGTAGCCTAGAAAAGAAATCCCAAACAGGAAAACTTCCGTAAGTGGAAACACCTTGTTTTTCCTATGTGGCATGAATGCAGCATTACAGATAGGTACAGAAGCAACTGAACAATGTAGCTCCGTGCTCCCAAACCCTGTATTATCACTGTGATGATGAGGGGGATGAAATGGGACTGATGCCTTTTCAATGCAGCTTATTGTCTTCTTTGTATTCTGTTTGTCTCCCTTCAAAAGCCAAATATGGAGATTTTTAAGGCACATAAGCCTTTCTAAGTAAAAGTGAAATTACTATTTTTTTTAAATCTTTTTTTGTTTTCTTAGCATTATTTTTTGATGTTTTTTCCTCCAAATTGACTCAAAATCTAATTGTTTGCTCTGCAGGAGAGACATGCACCTCCTCTCCAAAGCTGTATTTGTAACTCCATATGTCCATATTTTTACATTTCTGTCTCTTCTATGTGCTTTAGTTTCTGGTTATGGGTCTCCATAACGTTATTTTTTTCCAATGAGAAAATAAATCTTTGTTTTTCTCAGATTTTTCCAGTTTTTCTGTTTCCTATCGGCTCCTTTTTTAAAATTCTTAACACCTCATCCATTATACATACTGCAATCTATCAGACTGTGATCATCAGATCAAACCGCTCTGCAAGCATCATAACAAATTCAAAATGGGTGAAAATGACTTGAACACCAGCTGCACAGTGTGGCTCACTGATGGAGCAAAAACACACCAAAGTATGTTATACGTTCTAGTATAACATTCTAGTAGTAAGCTAACGAAAACATGCTGAGTCTTAGTTTCACAAAACATAGTTATGAATATTACATTCATTTCTGCTAATAGATCTCCCGAAATCTTCACACTGTTCCTTTAAGTCAGTCATAACATCCCCATTAAAACCACATAAATGATTTTTAAATATACATATTTGATTTTATTTTAAATGAAACATTAAATATGTAATATACTGTAATAATATAATAAATACAACTATAGAATCATAAATAATTAACTAGACCACAGAAATGTCTTTTTTCTCACATCTCACATCATATTGTGGCTTCCTTAAAGAAATAGTTTGATGTATTTTAAATAATTTTCTGTGCCTGTAGCTGCGTGTTTCTAGTCTTTATGCTAACTTCAGACACAGTTAGCTGCTAGCTGTTTCCCCGTTTCTAGTCTGTATGCTAAGCTAAGCTAACCGGCTCCTGGCTCTAGCTGTACATTTAACAGACACTCATCTATGTCTCAGCAATGAAATTAATTCAGGTATTTCCCAAAATGTCCACCAATTCCTACACGTCCTACTTGTGGACATTTCATAGCAGACATGATGGAGATGAGAACCTTTTTAAAAATTTTATTTTCTATTTCAAAAGTCCAATACAATTGTAATAAACAATTATCAACAACAAACAATTCATTATAATTCTGCAAAAAAAAAAACAGTATAAATATAACATAAAATTAAATTATAAATTGTACAAGAAACAATATGTCAGGAAAGGAAAAGATGAATCAAAATAAACAAAAAACATATTTATGGTCTCTTAAGCAATTGGAATTAATCTAAAATGTGTAAACAATTTAATATTTTTAGTCCTCTTGAGTTTTAAGTTGTCCATCTTGGTCAAATGTGTTTTAAAATCAGTATCTTTAAAAATAAAAAGGAGGGTGTTCTTTTAAGCCATATCAATCTATGTATATAATATTTTGCTAAGATAGTAATCAATTAATTATGTAAATTTCATATACCGAAAAAACTTGGATTGTTGACAGTAATATCTCGATTTTTGTTGGTTTGATTTTTTTTCAAAATGTTTTGAGAGATTCTTCTGTAATTGAAGCCAAAAAGAAGAAAACAATCTACAAACACATGTTCAATAGTTTCCCCTTCACAGTTATGAAAAGTGCATCTTGGAGATGAGAATCAGACAGACTGGATTGTTGGCTGTCATGGAAACACAGTGATGATGGATGGTGACGAGCTCGGTGGTTGTGGTTGTCAGATGTGGTTAGTGTGACGAGTCTAACTGATGCTGTTCATCGTGTTGACTAAAACTTCTCCAAGGACATTGAATTCATTTCTAAATGCTCCATTTGTCAACGTTTTGGACTCGAGGAGAAAAGAGGTGTTTCAGATGCAGTTATTGGCAAGCGGACATGTTTTAATAAGCTTTATGAGTTTGTGTGGTCATTTCCAAAAGTGAATTTATGGATCACTTAACATCCAGGATCTTTATGGCCTATTTCTGAATGCTGTAGAGAAGGTAAAGTACTGAAAGTGAAATCAAGTACAAGTCACTGTCCACTTTTATGTTTTGCCACAAAGATGTAATAAATTTCCAAAATGTGTTGTCATAACATTTCCATCAAAACCATATATACCACATCTTATTTTTGATTATTTAAAAAAAGACTCTTTCTCCATATATATGTATATATATATATATATATATATATATATATATATATATATGTATATATACATTATTATATTATATTAGATATCATATAATCATATTATTATTATTATTATTATTATTATTATTATTATTTTAGTCAAAATTCTCTTATTCCAGCTTCTTAAATGTGAAACTAAACATATTTGAGTTGTGAAAAAAAAAAAACAAAGCCTTTGAGGAAGTCATGTTGGGCTTTGGGAAACACTAATTATCATTTTTTACCATTTTCTGGCATTTTATACGCACAACAAATAATTGATTGATTGAGAAAATAATCAACAGATTAATCAACAATGAAAATAATTGTTAGTTGCAGCTCTAGTTCCTTTATACTTCTACTCCACAACATTACAGTAGGAAATATTTACATTTCTCTGATAAATGTAGTTACTTTACAGATTCAGATTTAAAAATATTCTCAACAAATTATATATATTAATACAGATTAAACTACACATCACTATATGAAGTAATTACCTCCACTTTTACCATCTGCAACATTAAAGTGATAACATACTAATGCATCAATAATTATAATCAAATAATATAATAGATACTACTCAGAAAAGTCCCACTCTGCATTGTGAGTACTTTTACTCTTGAAGAGAAACAAAATCTCCAGCACTCTCAGCTGAAGCAACTTCTTTCATTTTCAGGGCAAACAAATGTATGTGTGAGTAGTAGTTTTACTTTTGGTATTTTGAAGCCAATATTTTAGTACTTTTACTAAAGTAAGAGTTTTAAATGTAGGCTTTTACTTGTAACAGAGTATTTCTACTCTGTGGCATTACTACCTCTACTGATCTGAGTACTACTGGAGATAAGTAAAATGATGACAGATGACTTACAGGAAATTAAACACATCTCCATTAAGAGAGACATTATGATTTGGTTTGATGAGGACACTCCCAGAAGCATTTCAGATACAGATATGATTATTGTGAATAAGGTCCACGATCCAGCTGTTTTGTGGATCATAAATCTTTTATGTTTATTCAGATCCATTATTCATGTAGTGTTTTGCTCCTTTTCTGTCCTGCTCTTTGCTTTGAGTTAATTTTCCTCAGAAAGACAAAGTTGGTTAGGATCAAACACCCGTAATGAGTCAAGAATATTTACAAATGCATCTATTGCTATATGCTTTATGTATTCAAAGAGCACATTATGTTGTATGTATTGTAAGTAATAAAACTTAGAGGAGACCACCACCTAGCTGCAAGATATGAGCAGTGTCTCCACATCAAACAGTGGAGTCCAATGTCTGTCAGAAATGTTAAAACGGATAAATTATGGATATCAATCCGACCCCTTCCTGAGACCACTGAAGGACCACAGCACAGACCTCCTCCACTGAAGTAAAGGAAGGATAAAGAGGAACCGAAGTGGCTGAAACACTACAGACAGGAGGTCAATGATACAAAAGGTCCTGGATCAACAAACCTCTGTCCTGAACTTGCTTCAAACAGTGAACAAGTAGAGTAAAATCACAGACAGAAAACAAGAACCTCCATCAAATGTTTCATACTTTTTATGGATTTGTTATTTACTTCACTCAGTGTTCAGTATGTTATTTTTAATGTCAATATTTTGTTATTATTTTAATATGCATAAACACATTTGTGTACTTGTTTGTTTTATGAAATAAAGTATAGTACAGTAGAACTATATCATACTGTCAATATAAATCCAACACACTTTAGATACAGTATATAAACATCCCCACATGTACATAATCATCCAGTCCATGTATATTTACACAGTATTTATTTTTTTGCACTATTTACATTGTTAACCCTAACCTAATTTACAGAGCACTTGACTGTATATAGATATTTTTATGTTATTTCTTATTTTATTGTTGGTCATTGCTACTTTTTTAAATATATGTTTATTTAATATTTATATATACACCTATTTTTTTCACTGCTTGTGTACATAACAGTCCTGTGTATTCTTCGCCTTTATTCATCCAGATTTGTTGTCCTTGTCTCTAGCTGTTATTTTTCAGTATTTTTTACAAAGACACCTGAAGAACAGAGCAAGAATTAAAGGACTCGTATCTCAGCGGGATTTGGAAAAACTGCTCCATGCATTTATCTACTCTTGACTTCTGTAACAGCGTCTTTACTGGTCTTCCTAAAAAAAAAATCAATAAGACAGTTGTAGCTGATGCAGAACGCTGCTACTAGAGTCCTCACTAAGACCAAGAAAGTGGATCATACTAGTCCAGTTCTGAGGTCTCTGCACTGGCTCCCTGTCTCTCAGAGAACTGATATCAAAATACTCCTGCTGGTTTACAAAGTACTGAATGGTTTAGGGCCAAAATACATTTCTTCTGCTATGTTATGAACCATTCAGACCTCTCAGGTAATCTGGATCAGGTCTGCTTAATGTCCCCAGAGCCAAAACTTAACATGTAGAAGCAGCATTCAGTTTTTCTGAAAATATTTGGTATATAACAAGCTCCCAGGAAACTTCAGGACCGCTCCAACTCTTAGTTGTTTTAAATCAGTGCTTAAAAGTTACCTGTTTGCTGCCTTTTATCAAACTAAATAATTATCTTATACTGCACTATAACTTTTACTTTTGTGTTTATACTCTATTTTAGCTTGTTTTTATTTTCTCATCTATAACGTTTCTATGATTTTACGACTGTTTTAATTACGTTTTAATGATCTTTTGCACTTTGTCGTAATGTTCTTGATTGTTTGTGTAAAACACTTTGAATTTCTCTGTTACTGAAATGTGTTATACAAACAAAGCTGCCTTGCCTATTTCTGTGCGAGAATGTTGAGAGAGACGCATAAACCCAGAGCCAAACTCCTTGTATGTGCTTGGCAAACAAATCTGATTCTGGAGTTGCAAAAAAAAAAAAAAAAAAGTAAATACTCTGAACACAGTAACTGTCTCTGTCGTATCCAGATGTGGCACAGCTATTACATGTAGAAATAGTAGGACTGTCAGATTAGGATATTTAATTATGATTAATCACGATTGTCCACAGTTAATTGTGCTAATTGTAACATGGGAGTGGGCAAATATGCTGCGTTATGCAAATGTGTGTATATATTTGTTATGGGAAATCAATTAACAACACAAAGCAATGGCAGATATTTTCCAGAAACCCTCACAGGTTCTGCATTTAGCATAAAAAATATGCTCAAAATAAAAACAAACTGCAGCCCAGCAGGCAACAACAGCTGTCAGTGTGTCAGAGTGCTGACTTGACTATGACTTGCCTCAGACTGCATGTGATGATCATAAAGTGGGCATGTCTGTAAAGGGGAGACTGGTGGGGACCCAGAGAACCCATTTACATGCACATATCTGGAGGTCAGAGGTCAAGGGACCCCTTTGAATATGGCCATGAGAGTTTTTCCTCGCCAACATTTAGTGAATGGTTGGTATCAATAAATTCTTTAGGTTTTCTAGTTTCATATGATATCAGTATCTTCACTCTAGCTTTAAAACTGAGCCTGTTACAACTTAAACATTGCAAGTTGCATTAATACGTTAAAGAAATTTGTGGTGTTAAAAATAATTTGTGCGTTATTATTGGATTAACTTTGACAGCCCTAATAAATATGCATGAAAAGTATCAGTGTAATACATGATATTCTAATTGTATTATAAAAAATAAAAACAAGACCAAAAGAAAGTTTTTCTGTATTATTTTATCATATCCTATTCTCAGCATGCAGTCCCGAGAGGTTACCTACATGATTTCTCAGATATGTTTTTTTTTTAGAGTTTTGGTGCTCATGTTCTCGTGTTCTCATGCTGTTAGCATGGATGACATAAGGCTATTTCATATATTTGCTAATGCTATGCTAAAACTTCTGTGACTTCATGAACCAACTTCGGTTTATAAAAACCCTGTAAAAAATAAATAAATAGCATGAAATTCACTATTGCACATTTTTGAATAGTTAAACGTGTGTTTATTAAATACAGTGGGGGGATTTTGAAAAAAAAGCCAAAGGTTTATTTTAATTTATTTATTAATTTAATTTAAAAAAATTTATTGTAGAGCCTCAGACTGGATTTACGATAAAACAATAAAGTTAAATGTATATTAGAAAATGCAAATTGTTTTAAATAAATATATGTATATGCAGGAGAAGAAAAACAGTACACAAAATAACTAAAAAAAAATACAACATAATTTTCCTCATTTCTACATCAGGATCAGCGGGTCTCTTGTTCTCGCTCCTGATTGGCAGTTAGACCGGAAGTAAACATCATGTGACCGCTCAGATCAGCTGATCCTCCGTAGACATCTTTACGAGTCACGACTTCTGCGGAGATTAATTCATACCTCTTCGTCTGTGATTTTCGGGTAAATAAGCACCGATTCAAAGCTCTCCTTACGTTAATAAGACACCCTTGTTGTTGTTGACGGTGTCTTTTATTCGTCAGCTGTTTTTATTTTTGTGTTATTTTGTTATTTTTCCTCGTAGGCCGCCGCGGATCTTTAACAGCTGCGACCATGGCGCTCAGCGATGCCGACGTTCAGAAGCAGGTAATGGACCGATTTAACCTTCAGAAATGTCACCACTCACCTGTTTCTCTTCGGTTTCTGTTAAAGGCGTTTATACGCTGCTATTCGGCTCATTAAAACGCGGATAAACGCCTCTAGTAGCCGTAATATGTGTGTGTGGACATGAATGACATTGAGAGAGCTGCAGGGGGGTTACCGTCGAAATAAACACAAACAAGCTAGGATATCGTTATTTAGGGTGTTTTTAACCGGTGCTTCTGTACGTAGAAATGCTAGTTATACCAGAAAACGGCCATTTTGAAGCCATGTTGTGTTGGGAGTTAAGGCTGAGATATAAAGGGACATATTTCCAGGTGATCACATGATGAACACATGATGAGGAACTGGGACTGAGTGAGACACTGTCTGGATGTTTAAATGGGAAACACTGGAAATAACCTCCACAAGTCAACTGTACATTATGGGAGAAGTTTGGGTCTAGTGTTCCTTAATGGTGGAATGTAACCCAGTACATTTAATTAAGTACAAATTCAAGGTACTTGTACTTAACTGGAGTATTTCCAGGTTGTGCAGCTTTATACATCCACTATCTCAGAGACAGATATTTTCACTCCACTGCATTTGTCTGACAGCTTTAGTTTCTTTCCAGATTACTGTTTTCATCCCCTTCCTATACAGTGAAAACCATTAATCTCCATATATTAGATGATTTTGTATGTTTCTGATAAACTGAATGATGGAGTATTCTAGGGATGCAACTAAAGATTAATTTCTTTGGAGAAAAATCTGTTATAAATGCCATATTGTTTGCAGTTTTGTAGCTATAGAGCTGATATGAGCAACTGATTAGCCGATTAGCTGATCCAAAGCAAAACAATCAGCAACTGTATTAACTGATTAATTGTTTTAGTCAGTTAAAAAAAACAAAAAAAACCAACAACTTTTCTTCGCTGCAGATTCTTAAATGTGAGCATTTGAAAAATGTATTTGGGTTATGGACATTTGGTCATATACAGTTTTAAGGGAAAAGCACAAATGTCACATTACATCACTGTTCAATCACCGTTTCCCCTTTTGATATTCATATATTCAGTCATAGAGGAGTAAACAAACATTTAAGAAGCTGGCATCAGAGTTTAGACTTTTTTTCTTAAAAAAATATAAATTAAACAGTTATTAAAATAGTTCTTGATTAATTTAATAGTTTATAGCAAATTTATTAATTAATTGCTGCAGCTCTGATATTATAATAAGAATGAAAATAAAAATAAATAAAAATAAAAAAATGACTCTAACGATAGATTAATTATCAAAATAGTTGACTAATTTAATAGTTTATAACAAATCAATTAATTGACTAATCGCTGCAGCTCTAATGTTGATTCTCAATAAGAATAAAAAAATTAGAAAACCAATAATAAATCACTGTAACCTATAAATTGATGTCAAAATTTTTGTTGATTAATTTAACAGTTGACAAATAATTGATTAATCAGTACCGCTTTATTCGCAGGACAGTGACGCTGCAAACATATGATGATCTTATAGAAAATGATGCCCTGCTGTAGATGAAACTAGACAACTGTATATAAAAGAGTTAAAAAAGTTGGGGACCGCTGTGACTCAGAGGGCAGAGCAGGTCATCCGCCAAGCGTAAGGTCGTTGGTTTGAACCCCGGCTGCTCCAGTCACATGTCAGTGCGCTCTTGAGCAAGACGCTGAACTCCAAGGGCATAGCCATCTGTGTGTGAATTAGTATTTAGATTAGATCCTTGTATGGCAGCCTCTGCCATCAGTGTATGAATGTGTGTGTTTGTGTGAATGGGTGAATGCTGACATATAGTATAAAGCACTTTGAGTGGTTGGAAAACAAGAAAGGCGTTATATAAATGCAAGTCCATTTCCCATTTAAATGTGACATACAGCAGTAACATTAATGTGGAAACATCAGGTATATAATAGTAAAACACTGAGAGGGAACATTAAATACTTCATACTTTTAAATACATTTAGCTGATAATACTGTTTTGAATGCAGGATTTTTACAGGTAGTGGAGTATTTTCACAGTGTGGTATTAGCACTTTTACTTATTAGAATACTGTTTCCACCAGTGACAGAAACATTCGTCACCGTAGTGATAAAGTTCACAGCAGTGTGAGGAGTCATGTCTGGGTTTCATTATGAGAGAGATGACAAGCTAAACGTGAGGAATGGTGGTACGTTTGTAAGGAAGCCTGGTTTTCTTTGTCATTAATGTTTCTTCTTCCTGTCCACAGATCAAGCACATGATGGCCTTCATTGAACAGGAGGCCAATGAGAAGGCAGAAGAAATTGATGCAAAGGTAAAATCGCTCAGTGACCAGACTGGGTGATTAACAGGACACGAGAAGAGGGAGAAAAGAAATAACAAGTATAGGATAGCCAGAATCAATCTTTGCTCCAGATTTGATGAAAAAGGGATGTAGGAATTATTAATATAATTAAGGCCTTTTATTCTGAAATTTATTGAAGTGCTCCCATCAGATCTGATGCCCAGGGTACCTTCTTGTTATCAGCGTGTTCACATAAAACGAGCGGCGTTTGCACCGTATGACCAATCACAAACATGGATAAGTCTACTGTCAGCAGAGCGGCACATTTTACAAAGTACGAACTATAATATTAGACCAATATGAAGAAGTTAAACACATAATCCAGGCTAAAAATAACATCTGAAGCTGCCAAATGCAGGAAAAAGCTGACAGACTGTGAATGCATAAATTAACAGATTTATAATATCACTGCCCCATCTAGAGCATGATAGATTCGACTATAAATACTTGTGTTCTGTTAGATTAATGTGCTGATTGGATGTAGCCTGTTTTTATGGCGTGTCTGACAACGTATTAGCAGCTTTAACGCCGGCGGCGTCTTGGGAGCAAATCAGAACTAAATATAAGACCATTATTCAAAGTTAAACAGAATAGACACGTAATTATAGTCAGATTTATCATGCTCTAGATCAGGCAGTGATATTATAAGTCTGTTAATTTATAATTTAAACTGTGTTGCTTTTATCCTGGATTAAGAATTTAATTTCTTCATATTTTTGTAATATTATCGTATGATCCATGCACCAAGCTCTGATTGGTCAGTAGGCAGCTCCTTTACACAAGTTGATCTGTTATGTTGAACATAATTTTCTCCAGAGCAGGTTATGTGTTCAACATCAGTTACCATGGCGATCTACCCCGGTTAGAAATGAACCGCCATTGAAGGGTTAAACCCGAAGTTACCTCACTGACCCCAGATCCCGCTTCGTAGTACAGACAGGGTGAAAGTATTGCCAGTATTCATGTCACTGATAATTAAACAAGAATAAGAGTTATAGACAAACACACAGAGATTCACAATAATTTACATACGTGGTAACAGACACTGATTATGATGTTTTAAAGACGTCAGTCCTCACCATCACCGTCGTGTTATGGTTATGTGAAACCTGATGTATAACTTACATTTTTAGAAAAGTGACATTTTCCTTAACAAGTGACATCAGTGCTGTGTCTTCAATAATAATGATCATTAGTATTTTATATTAGTTATATTAGTTGGGTATATGAGGTAATGAGTTATTTTCTTTTATAATGATGCAGCGCAATTTTAGATTTTATAGTAAACTAGAAAAGCACTCGGAGAGCGCAGACCTCCGCCAAGCACCATAGTTCCCCCCTGGCGGTTTCTTCTGGATCTATCTCCTCAAGTATTAAAGCTAGATCAAATTCGTTGACATATTTCAGATGCAGAATTGTCTCAGCTACACGATGCCGCTTGTTAGAAATCTCTACCTCTAATATTAAATGAACAGTAGGCCAGAATGTAAGAGTACCCCCATTTTTTATATAAATTGCTATAAAATCCGCCATCTGGATCAGATCTGGATCAGCCTTTGGGATGTGATAGAAGTACACATTGTAAATTTCATGCGCTTTGGGCAACAATTACCAGAGATATTGAGAAACAATTTTTTGGGTCCCATTTACCCCAATGTTAACAAAAATTTCAAAGTGATCCAGAATCCAGGATTTCTTCCGGATCACCCCCAAAATTAAATCACTTCTTCCTTTTCACATTTTTGACACACCCTGAATTTCATCAAAATTCGTCCATAAGTTTTTGAGTTATCTTGAACACAAACAAACAGACAAACAAACAAACAGACAGATAAACGCCGGCAAAAACATAACCTCCTTGGCGGAGGTAATTATTATAGCAACCGCAGACCAGGTTTTACTTCATGTGTTTTACCCCAATCGTCTGGCCAAGACAGGAACTGCACCAAGCTGCTGTTAGTGGTTAATTCCTGTAGGAGTCAGTCTCCACCGCATGCTGCACTACAGCTGATCTGAATAACCTGCAATCAGCTCACAGGAGCTGAAATGAAACTGGGGAAAAGGAAAATGACAGGAAGCACCAAAGAATGAGGGACTTGTTGGTATGTGTAATGCTGAAATGATTCACTGATGAATGGATTATAAAATTAACAGGCAACTACTTGAAAAAATGTTAAATATGTAAAATGTTTCTACCTTCACCGATTTGCAGTTTTTCCTCTGTTTTTATAAGTTAATACATATGATTAATTAAATAAGTTATATTTTGAACTGATAAATTAACTATGGACAATCATGCAATTAATAATATAAAAATATTAAATTAGTAATAATTTAATATTTTTGGGTTTAAAATTGCAGTTCAAATAGTGGGAATTTTCCTGTTTTATTATTGATTAATTAATGGAAAAAAAACACAATATGACTAATAATTCCTTCATGGCAGCCCAAGTTATTTATATATAAATATAGCTGAATGTGTATTTATTAGGCCGTTTTGTGCTGTATTTATGGATTAAACGGTTAAAGCCTTTTAGATTTTGACATTTAAATCACAGCACTACAATAAGACCAATCATTTTAAAAGACATAACTCCATTCTGAGAGAAAAACGTGTCTTTAATGCCACAAATTAAAGCAACCTTTAACTGTAGTGACCAGCAGCAGCAGCAGCAACAGCAGCAGCAGTAGAGTGATTCAGTGATCACAGAAACAGCGTTAATATGACGGAGGATCATCTGCTGAGTAAACTGCGTCTCTTCCTGCAGGCCGAAGAAGAGTTCAACATCGAGAAGGGCCGTCTGGTCCAGACCCAGAGGCTGAAGATCATGGAGTACTACGAGAAGAAAGAGAAGCAGATCGAGCAGCAGAAGAAAATGTGAGTCATGGCCATAAATCACAGGACACATCAGGTCCTTCCTTCCTTAATCTGGCCTTTTTTAAGAACAAAGAAATATCTGTGTGTGATGCAGAGTTTCTGTGACTTATTTAGTCACTTTGTCCTACAATGGCTCTGTTGTGACCTGCTCCAAACAGTCTGAGAGGTTTCCGCTCAAACAAATGCAATGAATCCACTCAGAAGTCTAAACAGACCCAACGTGTGTGTTATTTGTCTACTTCAGTCAGATGTCCAACCTGATGAACCAAGCTCGACTGAAGGTGCTGAAGGCCCGCGACGACATGATCTCGGTAAGCAGCTGAGCGCCATCATACCGTCCTGTTTCCTGTGCAGAAGAGAGACGGCTTGTGTGAATGACACAGTCTGTAAATAATAAGAAACGCTGATGTGTGTATTTCTCAGGAAATGCTGAATGAGGCGCGTCAGCGACTCGCTAATGTCGCGAGAGACCAGTCCAGGTATCCGGCTCTGATGGATGGGTTGATCTTACAGGTGAGTTCATTCTCTCAGGTAGCTAAAACTAACGCGGTCTAACACGACAGTCCCGCAATACTGGATTTAAACTGTTCTGAGAGGTGTTGATTCAACAAAAGAAGCCAGTAAAAGATAAATGCATTCAGAATAAACATGATTTCTGATTATTTTGTCAACACAAACAAACATATAATTAATTGCAAAGCAGCAGAATGAAACACTCAAATCAGATAAACTCAGCCACACCAGAAACACGAACTGCATCCTGACTGAACGTTACGTTCCTCATCAAGAAGAAGAAGAAGAAGAAGAAGATATTCCTTTATTTGTCCCGCAATGGGGAAATTCAATTTTTACACTCTGTTGTTTTTACTTATACACGGTACATGCAGACCCGAGACACACACATGCACATATACATGCAACAATGGAGAGATGTCAGAGTGAGGGGGCTGCTCCTGACAAGCGCCCCGAGCAGTTGGGGGTTTGGTGCCTTGCTCAGGGGCACCTCGGCAGTGCCCAAGAGGTAAACTGGCACCTCTCCAGCTACCAGTTCACACTCAGTTCTTGGTCATGTCGGGACTTGAACCGGTGACCCTCCGGTTCCCAAGCCAACTCCCTACAGACTGAGCTACTGCCGCCCCCAAGGAGGATTTATTGGTGGATTGTTAGACTGCATCACTTTTAGTTGAGTGTCTAATAAACTGGTGACTTAGTGTATAAATTGTATTTATGAGGAGGCTGTGTTGGTATGAAAACCTGAGGTTTGATAACGTTTCGTCATCTTTCATATCAGGGATTATATCAGCTTCTGGAGCCCAAAGTGACCATTCGCTGCCGTAAACAGGACCTGCAGCTGGTACAGGTGAGTCATTTAGTGAGTTCATGTTCTAACTTTGATTTGTCTATCGGCCAAATATGTGTACGCATGCAGGGAATTAAAATGATTTACATACACGTATACTGATGCTTTTTGAATGGCGTTCCTTAATATCAGCAGAAATCAGATTTAAATTTTGTCCTCAGGCGTCCATCCAGAGGAATATTCCTGTGTATAAAGCAGCTGTGAAGAACAACATCGAGGTCCGAATCGACCAGGACAACTTCATCCCCTCAGACGTGTGAGTGGCCTCGCATCTGGTCATCAGCGTATAATGACTCCTGGGTTGAAATACTCACTGTGGTTCCTCTGGTTCTGGTCTCCTCCTCCTCCTCCTCCTCCTCCTCCCTCCTCTCCTCTTTCCATTTCTTCTCCTCCTTCAGCTCTGGAGGTATTGAGCTCTATAACGGTAACGGGAAGATCAAGGTGGCCAACACTCTGGAGAGCAGACTGGAACTGATGGCTCAGCAGGTATGAAAATAATCTCATATTATCTCATATTATCAGTCACAAATCCTCCTTTTCATCAAAACGCTCCTTCAAGTGTCATTTTTAACCTTTTTTTTTTTTTAAATCTATTTTTATCTCCCTCATGTCTGAAGGGTCTTCATACGTGTTGATATTGTCTGTTTTGTCCCGTTTTAATGAATCAGGCTCTTCTACACTGTTTATAGCTACACCTGTGAAAAGTGATGCACTGTAATTTGTATATTTATCCCACAAAATCCACATATCTGTGAACCAGGAAGTAGAAAGAGTGACAAACGCTGCGTAGGGAGGAGGTCGAGGTGGATGGATGTTCAGTTACACCACGTCCAGACTTATTTAAACCACAATCTCTCCCCAAACCTAAATACTTTTGTAGAAGACATAAGTTTATTTTGAAAAGACTGGGATGGAGACTGACACATGCTTCACATTCGCAGGATTCGTTGAATGAGGAGTGCAGTCATTAATAGTCAGTAAACCTAAACCATATTTTTCCATGTGAGGAGCTGCTGTGACACCTTAAATGGCACTTTTTATTCATTATATCAAAATTGTGTCTACTTTGTCTTTGCTTTTGTCTTTTATTGTGAAGCACGTTGTGATGTTGATCCAGAAAGGTGCTACGTAAATAAACCTTTACTTACTCAGAAAATAAATATTTTATTGACCATTATATTGTTGTGTTGAAATAATAGAAAACATTCAATCTCATGAAATGTCCTAAATCCAATATTGTCAGGTCTTAAAAATTCATTAACGTTACTTTCATTTCAAGTAAATCTTGCTTTTAAATGGTTTAGAGCATGCAGTAACCAAAATGGGAATAGCTGTGCTCCCTGGACAGGATTTATCAAAGCACACCCAGGACACATGCAGTCAAGGAGAGAGAGACTTTCTTTCATATCCTTAGTACTTTCTTGCCAGTATGGATGTGAAGTAGGTCTTAAATTGCATTCAAAGTGGTCTTAAATGACATGAAATGAGTCTGAAATTGCATCAGAATGGTCTTTAAAGGTCTTTAAAAGTCTTAAATTTGACTTGTTGAAACCTGCAGATACCCTGGAAAAGACACATACCCAAAAACAGACAATAAATAAATAAACAGATAAATAGCTAAAACATCAGGGAAAAGCAAACGTAAGAATTAAAGACCAAAAATGTACCAACTTAATCTGGACAACTGTAGCCACTTAAGGTTATTATTTTGCATATGATGGCAATTTATTAGTGAATAAGTCTGAAGTCTGTGTGTTCAGTTTGATTTGTTTTTTGCCCCAGGGCAACATTTTTATATTATTATTATTATTATTATTATTATTATTATTATTATTATTATTTAACCTTTGTGAGGCTTTCCTGGTTAAATACAGGTCAAATAAATACATAAATTGGTTTTATTGGTCTAAAATTGAATTACCTTTTAAATGAGGCCTGCACTGCACATTTAACCAAATGCAATTAGCGTAGCTCTCACGTTAGCCAGACTTTACATTTTCTACGTGAGGAACTAAACGTGACACCAGTTGTCATAAGATGAGCGACAGATGTTTTATTGGGGGGGGGCTATTAAATTAATCAGTTACTATTTTGATAATTGATTAATCTGTATTTTTTAAGAAGACTATTTTTAAGAAGACTATTTTCTGGTTTCTTTCCTCCTCTATGACAGTAAACTGAATATCTTTGAGTTGTGGACAGAACAAGACATTTGAGGACGTCATCTTGGACTTTGGGAAAGACTGATCAACATTTTTCACCATTTTCTGACATTTTTTAGACCAAACAAACGTGATCGATTAATCCAGAAAATAATCAACAGAATTATGGACAATGAAACTAACTGTTAGTTGCAGCCCTGCTTATAAACCGTGTGTCTGTGTTTGCAGATGATGCCTGAAATCCGAGTGGCTCTCTTCGGCGCCAACCCAAACCGCAAGTTCATGGACTAAATCGCTCCGCTGTAGGAGAAGAAAAAAAAAACACTCCCCTTTTATTTTTTATTTCGTCACATGAGAGACGTCATTCCTCTTGTCTGTGAAACGAATTTCCGATGCAAAAGAGACGCATTGTTGTTGTGTGATGTATTGCTGTATTTTTCTGTGCATTAAGGGACGTGATAGACGCTGCAGCTCAACGTTACAGATGTGCATCGTGGGTACTTTAACTGCACGGTTGTTTACTCTGCTGCTCCCCTTCGAGGGTCTCGGTTTACACTGAATAGTCGTCCTCTGATTGGATCATGATGAACACAGTGTCCGTGTCACAGTTTCATTTACCTCTACCCCACATTATAAGTTGCATGGGGCATTGTGTTGCTAATGGGTGTCTGCTCCAACCAATTACAGAGAAAATAAATAGCATCCTAGAAGCTGAAGACATGACCGTACCGACTTAATTTATTATTCTGTCACGCATTAAACGAGTGGGTGATATCATTCCAGAGGGCGTTGTGTGTATATGAGGTTTCCAGATTAAATTATGTGTGGTTGTTTTTTGTTTTTGTTTGTGTCTCAAAATGAAGATATTGTGGAAATGTAAAATGTAATAAAATAGAAATCATTACTATCACGTCCCTGTTGTTTTTTAGCTCAAACTATGCTTTTGTTTTGCAATCATGCTTCATTCATTAGTTTATCACATGGTATTTGGACAGACAAATGCCCCAATTATCCAGTTGCTGTGAGCATTTTGCTGACTGATCGGAGTCTTTTCGGAGACGGCTGAGCTGAGACGCAGGACACCAGAAGCTCCCGCTTACTTGTAAGTGTTTTATGCTTTACAGTAACTAGATTTGCCTTTTAAAATGTCTTTATTTAGTTTATATTAATGATCTGAAGGTTGGTTTACTCCATTTTTCTCTCAGCTAACTTAAGTCAGAAAGCAAAGCAGTGAATGAGCTCCGTCAGCTGCATGTTATGTTGATGACCCTAAAACGAGTCACATTTTATAAAGTACACAACCTGTCATCTAAGGTTAGTGCGTTTGTGCATCTCTCTCACAGTATTTTCTGTCTTTACAGCATCTGATCCATCCCTGTAGAGGATCATGTTCTAGCACCCTCCTGTGGCTCCTGAGGACATGGTGGTCCTAATCTGCCCGGCTGTGGTCACACTTCTGTGGTTTGTAAGAGCGGCCGGTGGGATGCCTGATCCGTCCCAGCGGGACCTGCTGATCCGCCAGGAGACCTCCAGACAGACTGGAGGCCGAGTGACGCTGACGGCGGCCGAGCAGAAGCTGGACGTTTATCTCCATCGACTAAAAGAGCAGGAGATGTCTGCAGCTCAGTTCCCTCCGGCGATCCACTTCTTCAGAGCAAAGCCTCTCATCCAGAAGAGTCCCATCTTCAAGCTGCTGCAGAAGATGCCTAAAGGTGAGTCACATGTTTTTCCTTCATATAGCTGCACAGCTGGGCCACACTAATGTTTCATCAATATATGGTAGCATTGGCAAATTATATATGTATAATAAATGGTGCATTTTAAATCAGTATGACAACAAAATAGCTTTAAGACAAGACCACATGTATATCAGTCTTTCTTACATTTCCTGTAGCATTTTGTATAAAATCTGTTGTGGCAGGAAGCTTTGGACATGAGTCAAAGTCTGTTCAGCTCCAGCATCAACTAAATACTGTTTTTTAACCAGCATGAGCAGCTGTGAGTTCTGGTTCACCTGCAGAAAGTCACTTAAAGAGACACAGATGACCATGAAGTTATGAAACACTGCTTTGGAGACGCAAATGACTATAAATATGCAAAATGTTGACACTCAAACAGGCACTCAAAAGCAGCTATGAAGAGATGAAGAATGACTAAATTAGCACAAAACAACTACAAAGCTACAAATTCATACAGAGATACAAATCAACTACAAAGATACAAATAGACTAGAGACACAAAACAGCTACAAAGTTTTGCAAAATTACTACAGAGGAACGCAAAATACTAACTACAAAATCCATGAAAGAAGATTTCAGAGATGCAAAACGACTATAAAGAGACAGAAATGACACAAGTTACACAAAACTACAAAGATGCAAAATTTCTACAGAGACTCAAACAACTACAAAGAGATGCACAATAACTAAAAGACACAAAATGACTAGAAACAGTCACAAAACAACAGCAAAGATACAAAATTGGAGACATAAACTAAAATTTTCCGCAAAATAACTACAAAGACGAAAAAGACTACAGAGATTCAAAATGACTTTAAAGACAAATTGACTACAAAGCTACGCAAAACAACTACAAAGAGACACAAAATTACAACAGACAAAAAATGACCACAAAGACACAAAACAGCCACAACTACAAAGCTAGAAAGTAGCTATTATCGTATTATAAAGAGACAAAAATGACCACAAAGTTGTGTAAAACTGCTTCAGAGACACACACACGACCACAAGGATACTCAAGGAGACGCAAAATGACAAAGAAAAATTTATTACAGAGCTGTGGAAAATAACTGTACCAAAACTTTAGAGATACAAAATTATTGCAGACAAAGAAATTACTACAAAAAGTCCGCGAAATGGCTACAATGCTACATAAAATGTCTACAAAGAGACAAAAAATTACTACAAAGACTCAATTTGTGTCACACAACACATAACTACGGTACAAAGTTCAGCAAAATTACTACAAAGGAACACAAAGTGACTACAAAGAGACAAAAAACGACCACAAAGACTCAAGAACAGGCGCGGCCATGTTATTTGTAGTCACGTTGGCTCATAATCCGTCCATGGTCACAGCACCCAAAAAGTTTGCTGTCACTGATCTGAGCTCAGCACATCTGAGTTTGAGGTTAATTATCTCCTGATGTTTCATCGACAGGTGCAGCCCTCCACATCCACACCTCGTCTCTGGTCGGTGTTGAATGGCTGGTGAAAAACGTCACCTACAGGCCTCACTGCTACATCTGCTTCACCTGGGACAACTCGGTCCGCTTCCTGTTCTCCGACCGCCAGCCTTTCCCACGATGGGACTGCCTCTACTGGCAGCTGCTCCAGACCCTGAGAGCCAGAATAGGAGACGCGACAGGCTTTGACAACAGGTTGAGTGAGACATCACCTTCCCTTGCATGTTTCAAGTGAGATATAGAGTATGCAGAATAATTGTTTTGGGTTTTTCAGTTTAATGCAGCAGCTCACGCTGTTCACCGAGGATCCAGATGGCGAGTACCCAAACCAAGAGGTTGTGTGGGAGAAGTTTGAGAAAGCCTTCATCGCAGCTGCTGGGCTCATCAGCCATGCACCGGTGCTGAGGGACTACATCTATAAGGGCCTAGAGGAGCTTTTCCTGGACAACATCATGTATCTGGAGCTTAGGAGTGGCCTCTCCAGGGTTTGTGTTTGCTTCTTTGTTTACACCTAATCCCCAGGTCCAGCCTCTCTGGGTAGCGATGGCAGAGCTGACATTTCATTTATGCGTTTCAGACGTACGAGCTTGATGGATCTATTCACGATAAGATCTGGGCTCTGAAAACGTTTCAAGAAGTTACAAGGAAGTTTGTAGCAGATCATCCAGACTTTCTCGGGGCTCGTGTCATCATTGCTGTAAACAGGTACTGATGTTTAAAGAGTCTCTTCAACAAGACATACCGGTACTGATTTTCTGCTTAATTTAAAGGTGTGTAACATTTCAGGGGCTCTGTTAGCAGAAATGCTATGTTTTGATTAGCGTATACCGGTAATCACCTGAAACTAAGAATCACTGTGTTTTCGTTAGCTTAGACTGAGCCCTTTATATCTACATAGGGAGCGGATCCTTTTTACGGAGTCCGCCAGGTTTCTACAGTAGCCCAGAATGGACAAACCAAACACTGGCTCTAGAGAGACTTCCGAGGCCACTGTAGTTCACCAACACACTTGTGAAACTGCAGTAATACGACCTGGAGTGAGTGTAAAACCGTGGTACTGCCGCCCGCTATCTGACTTCCGTTGCTCCTAAAGTAGTGTTGTTATGGTACGGATGAGTGAGGTGATCGGCGTTACCACGGCTCACGCTCTGCGGCTCACGCTACGGCAGTCTTGGAAAGGAGGGAAGGAATGAGTGGAGGGGTACTCGGTTGCAATCTGCAACCACACCACAAGATGGTGGCCAAATCCTACAAACTGTCCCTTTAAGAGACTGACAAGAAAGTTGCAATGGAGGAAGACGTATTTGCAGTGTTTACTTGAGTGAAACTACCAATAAAAAAACAATAACCCTCTAGTGTTATCAGCAAAATGCACCTTAAGTATTAAAAATCAAGATTAATGCCCCCTGTGACTGAACAAAAAACCCGGTACTCCAGTTGAGAGTATTTAAAACTGTGCCTCAAAATTGCATGATTGTTGATGTAACTCAGTAACCAGTAATTCAGTAACCAAATAAGACGGTTGCTTTTTGAATTAACAAAGTCGGGTCCATATGTCAATATTTTGAAGCTCTATTGTAACTGTAACTATGCTCCAGTTTGGGCAGAAAATAATCCTGTAACTATGATTATCTCATCTCTTAATGATTTAATTTCCTGTTTTCTGGAACCAGAACTCACGAGTCATTAAAGGGCATCAACACTAGTTTAGTACAAATCAGCAGCTGTATAACATCTGCCATTAAGTGCCTTTTTGTCAGTGTTGGTACGATCTTAATTGTGAGTTGACTGCCAGTACTGTTTTTCTGTATGTTGTCAGGATTTCTACAAGTTTTTTTACTAATACACCAGCTGTTATTTCGTCACTTTTCATTGAGTAATAACTAGAAATATGAAAAAAGAAGCACCATAGTCGTCATCATATATTCAGAAATCTGCTGACATAAGATAGGCTGCTCATAATGTAAATGTTAACGTAAATTTGCGCAGTAGTTTTTTTTGTTTTTGATTTCTGTCTATTGTCGTTGCTGCTTTCTTCAGGGCTCTGAGTGTGTCTGAGGTCAAAGCAGCTGTAAAAGACGCCATTCAGCTGCAAACGGACTTCCCAGATGTTGTTGCAGGGTTTGACATGGTAAGAAGTGATCCATCTTGAACCTCAATTGACTAAATTAGGAATGTTGATTGATCAAAATATTGAATCTTGATTAATCGTATGATTGTCCATAGTTAATCATGAGTAATCACATATTAATCACATTTTTTAACAGTTTAAAATGTACCTTAAAGGGAGATTTGTCAAGTATTTAATACTCTATCAACATGGACATATATGCTATGTGTGCTATGTGAATTTCCCCACTGTGGGACCAATAAAGGAATATCTTATCTTTATGCTGCTAAAATATATATTATATATATATATATATATATATATATATATATATATATATATATATATATATATATATATATATATATAAATAATATATATATATAAAAAAAAATAAAAATATAATAAAAAAAAATATATATATATATATATATATATATATATATAAAAAATATATAAAAAAAAAAAAAAAAAAAAAAAAAAAAAAAAAAAAAAAAAAAAAATATATATATATATATATATATATATATATATATATATATATATATATATATATATATATATATATATATATATATATATATATATATATATTTATATTTATATATATTTATATATTTATATTTATTTATATATATTTATATTATATATATTATTAATATATATATATATATATATATATATATATATATATATATATATATATATATATATATATATATATATATATATATATATATATATATATTTATATTTATTATTAGAAATCAGTTAACAACATAAAACAATGACAGCTATTATCCAGAAACCCTCACAGGTTCTGCATTTAGCATAAAAATATGCTCAAATCAGAACATGGCAAACTGCAGCCCAACAGACAACAACAGCTGTCAATGTGTCAGAGTGCTGACTTGACTATGACTTGATCCAAAATGACTTCAATGTTACGCAAAACATCTGCATTATATGAAATGACTACAAAGACATAAAATGACTAGAAAATCATACAAAAGAACCACAAAACTGCACGGATGACTACAGCGCCATGCAAAATGACTACATTACGCGAAACGACTACATCATTACGCAAAAATGGCTACAGCGCTACACAAAACGACTATAATGTCATGCAAAATGACTACAGCGCTACACAAAATTACTACTGTTACGCAAACCAATTACGTTATGAAAAAGTACTACAAAGAAACGCAAAATGTCTACAAAGACAACAGAAATGCAAAATGACTGTAAAGACACAAGTTAATTGACAAATGGTAGGTTGTTAAGTGGAAGTCTTTTGTGGCGTTGTGATTGGACACTGAAAAGACAGTTGAAGTATCGTTGTGGTTTGCAGGTTGGCAGGGAAGACAGTGGGAAGACTCTGTGGGACTTCAGGGAGGCGCTTTCTCTGCCAGCTGATCTGGGCGTCACGCTGCCGTACTTCTTTCACGCAGGGGAAACAGGTGGTTGGACCAAAAGCACAAAATACATCATTGTCAATTTCAAACAATTTTTTACAAGTTGTATAAATCTTTTAATATATACGCTGAATCCACGTTGTCTGTTTTGTAGATGATGAAGGCACTGACGTCGATCAAAATATTCTTGATGCTCTTCTGTTCAACACCTCACGCATCGGGCATGGCTACGCTTTGGCACACCATCCACTCGCCAGAGAGCTCTCTAGGAAGAGAAACGTTGCTGTGGAGCTGTGCCCCATCTCAAACCAGGTCAGACAACCTATTATTAATGGCACAATAGAAAAACATCTGCCTGAATCCAAACGTCCACCCTCCAGACCTTATAAGTACTCTGATATGTTCACTGTCATCACGTCACGTCTGTGAGTGCTGCACAATATAGGGATGAAATGTGAGACTTGACTGAAACCTAAGTGTTCCCGTGGAGATGAATTGACATGCTTGACTCTGTGACTTAATCCAAAGTATTCTTTGGAGCGTAGTTATGCATTATGTAGAAGCTATAATAGATATTCAACGGTCAGTTGAGGATCCTTAACACCACTGAAGGACAAAATAAACCCTTTCCCATCTAGCTTTGCAGAATATAACAAACATACTCACATGTTTCAGCCTGTAGTGGTTATTTGTCTTGTCCGATACCGAGATATATCCTTATTAAAAATATATCATCCAGCTCTCTGTTCAAAGGGTCCGATTTACAGTTCCTATTGGTATTACTCAAAAAGTGATTACTGTAAACTGTTTAAGCTGGTGGCAAGGAGACACGCCTAGCATCTAACTGCCTACATCCAAGCGTCTATCCTGCTTACTCCAATGCGGCACAAAATCGAGTAGCTTGGGATTCTATACCAACACCGGCCACGCCCGTTAACGGCAGCTCTCCTCTAAGTGATCTCTGGTTTTTGTTATTGTACTAGGAAATGATTCAAACACTAGGAAAATAAGTCTTAAGGATCTGTTGATAAGCATAGGCTAGGGCAACCTATAGGAACCATAAAGATGTCAACACACTGCACCTTTAATACCACAGTCCAATGAAGTGTAAATAACTCAATGATCAATAATAACTTTAAATGCAATTGATGTATTTATTGCTTGATATTTAGCGGGGCAAGGCATACAACATAAACATTGATTACCTTAAATGATTCAGTTTCAAGGATTATAAAAACGTGTGATTATCATAATTTGTAAAAGTATTCAAAAACCTGATTATAAGAGCTGATGCCGATTTAGAGTTCTTGTTGAAGAGGGAAATCCAGAGAGTGACTGTTGATGCGTACTACAATCTCTTAATCGTCGGAAAAAGGTGATCCAAAGAGGTATCCTGTGATTCTGTTAAAAATCCTCAGTAGACCTTTAAGTCCCAATGTCCAACAACTGGAGTGCAGGGGCTTTGGTGATCCAAACTGGAACTACAGCTAGCCGTGGCTTGGCTATCTCTCCCGTGGCTCGATCCTCACATTATAGCTGTGTCCATTTCACCAAAATCCTATTTGAAAAACTCACTCTCTCTGTCTTCAGAAATGAGCAAAGGATTTAATCTTCAAGGTGTGGTCAGTCCGAGAGATCAATCCAACTTGCTCCAGGGTCGTCCGAAGGAAAAATAGCGTAGATTATGTTGTGCTGTTTACTTTTATACCCTTTATCACATCAGACTTTATATAACACATAATACATTTCTATTGTGTGTGTATGTGTTGTTCTCTGTAGGCCTAGGGCCGCACCCAAGGCAGATGTTTCCTGGCTGTTAGACTTTCACTTCCTCTTATGGAAATCCCCCAGTTTCTTGGTGGTGAAGCAAATACAGTTCAGCTCAGGACATCTTACTTTGATTTAATCACTCTTCATATGTTTTAACTCATTGTTTCAAACATCTTTCTTTTTACTTAATGTTACTTATAACTTTGTTATATCACAATAAACAATACTTTTCATATTTGAACATTCTCTAATACAGAAGAGTCATATAACACAATCAGTCTTCATCTTTCAGTGTAATCAACTTCTTAATCATCATACATTTTCACTTATAACATTTCTGCTTGTTGAATCGTTACTCATTTGATTTCAGTGGTTACATATTCTGTGTGTCATTTAGTTAACATTTATGCAGGAAGAGATCTTATTTTCTTTTAGCTTTGACAGTCATGTCTCAACATGCCTCTCTAGATGAGCTCATGGAAAGTCCCCAACCTTCCCTATTTCAGTCTTTGATGGTATTTTAGCATTGGGCCAACAGGGGGAGCCTCAACTCACTTGACACCCCCTTCTTGAGGTCGCCCTGTGCTAGACTGTAAAATCGTTATCCTTAGGCATCATCAATCAACAGGTATTCCTCACCGTCTCCAATATCCACTGTCAGCACGTCAGCTCCTCCTGGGGACGTTGGGGTGACTGGTGAGTAATCCAGTGGAGTATTCGCCCTGGATTCGATCCCCGGAGTTGGGCCCCTTGCTGGTTCTTCAGTAGGATTCTCCTGCCCAGCCCCTTCTTCTATCTCGGCCATGTCTGCATTATATGCATACATGTCTTCGCTTGGGGGTGGGGTGTCTGCATCAAGCGCCGGTTGGGGGCTGTTTACAGGTGTAGCGAGCAGGCTGGAGGACTGGTCTGGCACATGTTGTTCGGTCTCCGCTTCCCTCTGCGTACCCTGCACCTTCGCGGTAGGTATCACGGACCCCAGTCCTAGGAAGTCTACTATGTGATGCTCCCAATCGAATCCTGGTTCCTCCTCGGTTTGGGTACCAGCTCCTCGAGTTGATGGCGGCAGACCTGAGCTTCGTCTGGATGGCCGACGCGTCATCATCTTTCGTCCTGCCATCACAAACCTCCCATCTGCAAGATGCAACGTCTGGGCATGCATTCCGTTCGGGAACTGCCACATTTTCATGTATACCCCATAAAATATGGTTCCGTTTCCTTCTCTTCGGTACATGATGGGTTCGTGGCCTTTCTTAAGTGAATTCCAGACCACCGTGGCAGTCATCTCCAATTCTGCAACCACTTCGGCAGGTATCAGGGGTGTTGTAAACGCACCTTCTTCGGAGATGAGGCCTCGGGCCACTGGAATCGGGAACCCTTCCGTGAAGCATCTTGTACAGACGGTCGGCAAGCCGAGGTCCCAGAGGCATCTAACTTGTTCTAGGGTGGCTCCGCAAAGGAGACACTCAGGTTTTTCCTGCTTGACAACACAGAGTTTTAATTTCAACTTTCTTGTTTCAGTGATCAGTTTAATAGCGAAACCTGCATAGCCGAGATCCTTTTTGTACTGTTTTAAGGTCTCGTTAAGCCCTATTACGGGAGCGCCTTTGGGCCAATGAGCTCAGCCAGGGGGATTGTAGAGCGTTCGCTCGGGTCCCCATCGGGTTGTCTATAGTTTCTCTCCTCGGGAAGCATGCAGCATAAGTCATGAACCAGGTCACCACAAGCAGTTGATCAATGTGGCCTTTCCAGTATAGGACAGAAATGGCCAACCAACCAAGGCACCAGAGGAAGACACTGAAAAGTGCTATCAGCCAACGCCTTCTTCCTCTTTCTTGTAGCGCCAAGGTCAGCGCCGTCATGTACCACAGCATTCCTATTGCCATTAGGGCTTCACAGATGATGTTGGCAATTCTTAGCGGTGCACAGAAAATGGTGGCAGTGTCCAGAATCATCCAAAACACTATCGCTGCACCTCTCACTATTCCCACTTGATCAGAGGTAATTGTGAAGCGGCCCAGTATATAGGTGGCAAACAAGGACAATACTGGGTCACGAATCTTGTACCACAGGTTGATGATGAGCATTTTAATGCTTCCTAGGATCAAGGCTATGATCCTCAGTGGTTGGTCAGGTGACCATTTTCCAGTGCAGCAATGTAGAAGCCACAAAGTCACAAAGATGATAAATTCTTCGTCACTTACTTCATTGAGGGCTGTGGAAGTAACTGCGGTGGTGTTGTTAGCCATGGTTCAGTAGATGGTTTTTCTTTTCTTCTTAGATTCAAATTAACTTGTTAGCTATGCTATGTTTGCTGTTCTTCTTGCTCCGTGAGAAACAGGAACTAGAACTGAGCTAGGCACTCCCTGCACCCGGTTCTTAAAGGCGGGTTTGCTCCTCCTCTTCCTGGAGGAGGGGCTTCTTTTCTTCTTCTTTCCGGTGTTGAGACTCCTTGCTGCATGGGCGTAGCGCGGTCTTGACTCCTCCCTTGATCAGAGCAACGGTGAGCACAATTGAAATTATCAGGCCTAATATCATCAGCAAAAAGGGCCATAAACTGGAAAACAATCTGCTCAACCATCCTCCTACCACGCCTAATCCTTCGCCCAGAATACCCACTGTTTCTTCCACCATGGTGACGAGGCCATTTGTTACCACAATTTTGGCCCTTTCAAACCAAGTACAGTTGTGGGCCTTCTTACCAGTACCACAATGCATCCAGTGCTCTTCTGGGGAGTAACAGGTTCCTTGATTGTAGATACTGTTAGGTCCCAGCCATTCAAATCCAGTAGTCTCGTTCCCTTCACAAAGACTTCTTCTAAAAGCATGTCCTTCAGCCAGGGTTATCATCGGGTCTGCCACAAACGGTATCGTCTTTCCTAAGACTTCCTTTCTTGCTGACATTCCATGTCCCATTATAGCTTTAGTACACCCGACCCCTGGTGGGAACACTCTTCTCCATTTGTTGTTTTCTTTCCTCCACACTGTCTGTTGTGCGTAGGTCTCATACTCTTCACCGTAGTAGGATTGGCAGTACTTTTCCCAACCAGGAACCCCTTGACAATGTCGCCTCGCTAGACCAATAGTGCATGTAGTGTTCGCTGTGTCACATACCATTCGCCATGGTCTCGGGCTGACATACGGGTCAGGCTTGCTCCACACGCTTGGCCAGATGTCCCTGTCCTTGGAATACACTGTAGCAACATACTGATACTTCACCCAGTAATTGCTTGTGTTCGCCCAACACGGGATCACCCAGTCTTGGAGCTCTTGCTTCTCTAGCCCCCACCAGGTCGATCCTTCTTGTCTGGTATGGCCTTCTTTCCAGGCTTGTAGGACTCCTTTCACCGTTTTGTTCTTCTTGAGTTGGTCACAGTCATACCTCCAAACCCCCCATCCTTCATTATGTTGGTAAAGAGGGCATCTAGGAGACTTGCCTGTGTTCACGTACTCCGTGTTGTTCAAATCTTGAGCCATCTTCTCAGCCACGCATTGGTCAATTTTCTGGAACTCTCCTGATGGCACCTCCATCAATTCATCAGGTTTAGGGAGTTTTTGGACATACATGTCAGATGCGTAGGGGCCCCTAAGGCCTAATCCAGTCCAAAGACGGTTGGCTAAGAAGGTCCCTCGGAAATGCTTTAAGGACTTGATCCATATCCATGGCAGGGTCTTGTTAAGCCAGTCCTCGTGGTGGGCATTCGTTATGTCCCCGTAGACTCCCTTCCATCGGAGGAATCCAGTCTTTGATTCAGCTACCAGTACCATGTAGTTCTGGGCCTGGCATTCCCTCATTGTGTTCCAATAACACGGGTTCAGCTGTACTAATTGCTTAAATACACAATGTCTGGTGATGTTATCTAACTTCTCTTTGCGTGCTTTTCGTTCTTGCTGACGGTCAGAGTCCAAGAGGTCCAGCGTAGATTCTGGTGGGGGTGAACTTACTGGTGGTATGGTCGTAGCTGCAGGTGTTGGGGTTACTGTCGATCCGGTGGAGTTGCCAGGTGCTCTGGTACTTCGTGTTCGTGGGTTTACTCTTACTCTTATCATCTTGGTGATTCTTGCACGGGTCTCAGGAAAAGATTGTAGACAGGAAAGATTGTAGTACCCCCAAAACGTCCATTTTGGGAGTATGGTTAGGCACGTGTCGTTGCGTGGGCTCGCTGGGAAAATGGCTTCTCTTTCCCAATATCCTTGGCCTTTCAATCCAGATAGAGGTCTGCATCCCCAGGTACAGTACCATGCCGGGTCCCCGATCTCTGGTCGAATCCAGTTGCACGACTCGTTCCTGGTGACTTTCTGTAGAGGAATCAACACTCTTACCAGCATGGAGTTGGGTTCATTCCATCCTTGGATGTCTTGTATGATTCCTTCTCCACTAGTGATGTTGTTTCCCTCCATGATCTTCTGGAAGTACTGTGTTTCATTCAACACCATCTGCCATTCCGTTGAATTTTCTTCTCTCATTTGCTTCCATTTCTCGGTTATGTTCTGGGCCTTCTCTTGTTCTTGCATGAGTACTTCCCTTGTCTTTACCATCCAGCAGCTCTGCTGAAAGGGTTTACTAGTTGCATAGTGGACCCTAGTGTGAGTTAGGGTCCAGGGTTGGCTGCCGTAGTGGTACAGGATGAGCAGAACAGCTACAATTCCCAACATCGCTGGTCCACTTCTGGCGAAAAAACAAAAACAAAAATTCAGTCCTTTTTTCTTTTTCTTTGGCCGTTGACTTTCGATGCTTTCTTCTTCGTATCCTTCGTCGTTTTCTGATGGTGGCAGGGACTCAGATTCCCACCATCTTTCTTTTAGGTCTCTTAGATTTAGATCCATTCTTGCGGCGAGTCCTAGTTGGTTTGGGTTTAGTCGTGTTGTGATGGAGTCCTTTAGGGGGTGCTTGATCAAGAGGAAGGGGAGGAGGAAGATGCTTCTTTGGCTCCTCCCTCTCCGTCTCGTTCTTCCCCCAGTCTGGCATGATGAGCAACTCTCGACGTAACTTTGGATTACTGTTAAAAATTGTCAATTTCCCTACCTTTATCACCACGAATTCTTTCTTTTCTGTTGTGTGTGTCACCCCTGAGTAGCATCTCTGGAACTGGGAATTCCTGAGGCTCCATTCACTTCTTAGCTCGTAGCGCCCCTTCTCTATAAAAACTGGCCCAATTGCGAATTCAATTGTTCCTTGATCAATTTTGTGCATGGTTTCGGCAACCATTGATGTGTTTTCGTCCACTAAGTATTCTCTGGGGATCTTAATGTCCCATGGCCCATGTGGAATTGATTTTATCAGTGGTGCTGCCCACATGAGTCCCCAGAGGTTGTCTTCATACTCAGTGAACTGTGTCCGTAGATGCTTAGGGGTTGGGAAGTAGATTGGAGCGGTGGGGAAGCCGTGCATCACGACCTCAGTGAATGCCAGTGCTTGGTCAGTCCATCTTGGGATTTCGTCTCGGGAAATTAGGCTTAACAAACTGTTCATGTGTCCTTTCTTGTCAACGGCCATCTTCCTCCTAATCGGGACTTACTGTTTCTTCTTGGAAGCCTCGTCCGAGCCTTCCTTCTTTGAAAATAAGCGTCGAAACTTGGCACTCAGGTGTTTCTCAACCTTCTTTTCTTTCTGCTGTAGCTTTTTTGCTTGCGTTGTCAGATCTCCTATTACGCTGAGTTCTACTCCGATCGAGTAGACTCCTTTGTATGGGTCCATTATCATGCGTACCCGTACTTCTACCATTACTGTGCTCTCAGGTTCACGGGGTGTGGCAGCTCTGCTTGCCACTCCTCCTGGAATCATTTGAACACCTTCTCGATATTCTGCCTCAGGTGTAACGCGGAAACGTGCACTCTTCTGCTTTGCCTGGGCAGTTTTGCTAGCCCATCCATCGATACCAGTGGTGTAGTAGTAAAGGTTGTTTCTTCTGATTCCTTGTTCTCTGGGGGGTGGAGGCAGGTCTTCCCACTTGTGTGTAGGGTCCCTCATCACCTCTTCGAACAGACGGGCCCAATCTGTGAGTTCCCATGGCCCCGTCCAATTTTTCTCGCTTGCTTGGTCTCCACTAGGCACATTACTCCCGTCATCATATCCAGGTTTTTTAGGGTCCCGATAGACCCTTATCATCCTTGGTACTCGTCCGGGATCCTCTGGCGGGTTTGCGCTCCATCTAGCTGAAGGTTGACTCGGCCATCCCCATCTAAATGCTTGGTCCAGCATGGAAGTTGGTTTCTTGCTGCCTCTCACCGTTTGGTAGCTGTCTCCTATCTTCGGCGGTGGAGTGCAGAGTGGTGGGGCGGATGGCTTCACTCCGGCTGCTCCGTTGTCCCCTTGATCTTTAGGCTCGACTATGACCAGCAGAGGAGCTCCCTCCCGGTTTCCGTTACCTGTTTCACCGAAGGCCATGAGGGGATCCATGAAGCGCCTCACCTGCCAACCTTTTGCGCTGCCCACCGTCATCAGTCTTCCATTACGTGTTTGCTGTGCGCAATTGTCACAGTAATGGAGAAAGTTGCCATCCCATCGGCAATTGCACTCTTGGGGCCCTCCTTCAATGTCACGTAGGTCCCACTGGGTAATGATCACCATTCTGGGTAGAGCTAATACTCGACAAAATCCACAGACATAGGCTTCCATTACCTTCACTGGTTTGGCGGCTATTCTTCGGAATTCGTCTCTGGCTCCAAATGGGGTGAGCGGTTTGTGTTGTCCCATTCCTTCCCACTGGATCGTGAGGGCTGTTTCTAGTGTGCATACTGCACATTTTTTTCTTTCCATCTATCCACTCCAACAATTCCTTCTCATCTGATAGGTATCCTTGTTTTGCAAAATTTAGTTTTCTCAGTCCCCTACCTATCTTGAGTCCTGAGGTTGTTCTTCTTAGGACAGCCACCCCATTGACAGTGGCCAGTCTGACGTAGGGTGGTAGGTCTTCTGTGTTTCCGGCCATTTCGATTCTTGGTTCGCCTCTAGCTTGGAACTGGCTTGAGCTGCTCAACTCATTGGATTCCTCTGTTCTTTAACAATACCGTATTGCTGTCCAGAATTTTCTGAACTATGTCAAATATCTCGTACTTGGGTTTGACTGCTGCCCCTGTAGGTTGGTCACATGCTTTGATCCACACCTTCTGTCCCACGTGGAATGGGATTTTCTGACTGGGGGCGTCTGTTTTGTCCTTCTGGTCACGCCCCACTTCTTGCGTCACGAATGGGCGTTGGTTCAGTTCCTCTGAGGGGGAGGGCCTGTCCACTCGATGGCGGTCGTTCAGGGTCTTCTCGATCTCCAGGATCTTGGTGCTCCATTCTTTTGAGTTGGCATTTTTGCCAATCCAATTCTTCACTAGGCCAATGGTACGTTCTACAACTCCGTTAGCTTGTGGTGTGTAGGGTGGCGAGTAAATCCTCATCACTCCATTCTTCTGACACCACTGATCCACTTGTGAGTTGCGAAAATGAGTGCCATTGTCTGTTCTCAGTTCTTTTGGTACCCCCAAGTCACTGCACACTTGGTCTAACATGCCCACTACACTGCTACCATTAGCTTTCCTAGCAGGCCTGACCACAACATATCCTGACATAGAGTCCACAAGCACTAACAGGTACTTCTCACCTCTTTTCCCTGTGATTCCCATAGGCCCAGCTACATCCATGCATACTGATCCCCATGGTATAGTGCTCGTGATTGTGAGACCTTCCACCCTTTGTCCTCTGCGCCCCGCGTTGTACTTTCCACAGGTTTCACAGTCTTTCAGGACCTGGCGAATCTGGCCTCCTGGAATCCACAGCTGCTGTTTTTCCAGCTCCATCCGTGTGGGTCTGGGTCCTGCATGGCCCAATTCTTCATGCACTGCTTGTACTACTCCACTCACGGATTCTTTTGGGACTGCCCTTCCTCTGGGTGTCATGTCCCACTTCTCAACGTCGACGAAGACAATTCTTCTCTGCTGCACGTAGCGATCAACCTCGTCGTTTCCTCGCCAGTGCTGTCCTTCTTTGACATGGGCCTTTTGGTGGCTAACGCCTAGGTCCATGTTCAGCCGTAACCCGGCTATTTTCTTCCACAGGTTCTGATGAGCCACCTCTTTCCCTTTGGCGCTCTCAAAACCATTCTCCTCCCAAATAGCAAGATCTTCCTTGAGGGCTTGTGCACAATAATAGCTGTCCGTTACTATCTGTGCTTTCTTTTATTTTTCGTTTCTCCAATTCTAGAAGTCTTTCCAGAATTGCAGTTACTTCTCCTGCTTGAGCACTACCGGGGGTCCGTCCTTTCTGGCGGTAAAGCTCTTTGCCGTTCTGCTTAAGGATAAATCCCCAGTATGCTGTGTTGTCTTGTCCTTTTCTTGAGCCATCAGTGAATAATGTCCATTCATATGGCTCCTCTTGGGTTGCGTCTGGTGACTTCTCTTTCCTCTTTACTGGTTGTGTTGGGCCGAATTCGAGGTCCGGGTCCAGCAGGATGTCTTCCCATCTTCCCCATCTCGTGTTCGTTGCTTTGGTGCCTTCCACTGTTCCTTTCCTCAGGAATCGATGGACCTGGCTTTGGGTAACGACTCTGATCCCTTGCCCTTGTGCTAGGTCTTTCAGAGCGCTCCAGTACTTAGCCAAAACTGCCAACTCTTTTTCTTCTGGTGGAAACTTCTTTTCTACTGAGGATAAGGTGTAACTCCACAATGTCACTAATCCTCCTGCATCGTTTTTGACTTTCACCACTGCATTGTCACCTTCATGAATCACTTCAGCCACGAGCTTAGTGGTTAAGCTCCTTGGCTCCAGTCTAACAGCTTCTTTGATGGCCGTTTTCAGTTTTTCCAGGTGGTCTTGATCTTCAGCTGACCAGCTCCAGCGTTCATCAGGCTCCTCACTCTGTTCGTCTTGCTTCTTCCTAAGACGGGCGTAGAGAGGCCTAGCAAACTTCTGGTAGTCTGGAACATGGTCTCTCACATAGTTACAGAGCCCTAGGATCTTTTGCAGTTCGTTTTCTGATGTTGGTGGGGTGATTGCTTACATCTTTTCACGGTATCCCTCTGAAAGCCCCAGATCTGTTGATACTTGGAACCCTAGATAGTTTACCTGGAACTGTCCAAACTGACACTTCTTCAAGTTGAGCTTCAACCCTGCTGCTGTAATCCTTTCCACTACTTTACGTAGTCTTTCCAAATGTTCTTCTTCTGTGTCATCGGCGATGAACACGTCGTCGATGTAGATGGTGGCCCCCAAGTCGCCCAGTATATCCATCACAGCGGACTGGAAAACGTTTGGCGAATTTTTGTACCCCTGGGGAGGCCTCTGCCATACGTAGGAACGGTTCCTATGCGTGAAGGCCGTCTTCCCCTAGGATTGCTTGGCCAGTCTCAGAGAAAAGAATCCATTTGCCAAGTCTATGCAAGACTTGTACTTTTTGATACGTAAAGTTTTCAAGGCTCCTGATGGGTTGATCAAACTGGCTCTATTCGCTATTGTCCTGCGATTAAGAGCCTTAAAGTTGATAACCGGTCTCCAGCCTCCTCCAGACGATTCAGGTTTCTTCACCGCCTGGATTGGGCAGTTGGTTATGGGATTCGACTCTTCTCTGATTATTCCCAAAACTGAAAGTTCATTCACGATGGTGTCCATCTCTGCAACTGCTCCTGGGTTGAGTGGATACTGTCGAACTGGAGGATGTACTCCCCCTTCAATGGTGTGAACATAGTGAGGACCCAAGTCCCCACAGTCATTTTTGAATCTGGCAACATTCGCTTTTTCAATTATCTTCCTTAGCTCCTTTTTCCCTTCCGTGGAAAGGTTGCTCTCTTCAATCTTCAGGTCCGTTGTTGCCGGGATGTCCACCGGTTTGTACCATTCCTGTGGCGTTGTGTCCCTCTTGTGACGCCTCATCAGGTCCCATTTCTTTACCTCTTCGTCCAGCTGTGGGGCTGACGTGGTGCTAGTTGGCATCGCTATGAACTGGATGTCCCCAGGAAACCCTTTCGTGACTTTCCTTAGGACCTTCACATACCTTGCTGCTGCCACTACTCCTTTCAACGTGTGCCATACCTGCGCAAGCGACTGGCCCCTCGTCAGGTCATTGCGGGCCCTTTCGATGTGGCTTTCTTCGTCGTCATCGTCTTCAACAACCAGTCTTTCATAAAACTTATGAACCGGCTCTCCCTTCTTGATGACGTGTCCTGTCACATTACTCATCCACATTCGTTTCGCCTCCTCGTTTTCTGTGGTCTCGAGGAGTATGGGCCACACCACCTTCAGGTAATCCCTTTGATCTTCATCGTTGCTTCTTGCACGCACCAATTCCTTGAGCTTGGTGTACTCTCGGAAGTCGTTCTTGGCTTGCTGCCCTTGTGACTGCACCTGCACCTCTCTCGGGGCCGCATAGCTTGTTGATCTCTGGTGATTATATGCCGACGATCGCATTCCTGTTTCTTCTTCTGAAATGTCTGAGGGGTCTTCTCGGGTTTCCTCTGCATGTCTGTAGGCTGCCTTTTTCATTCTCCTCAACATCACATCGTGCGCTACAGCTACGTAAGCCGTTCTGAAGTTGGTGGTAAGGTTCTTGTACTTTGCCAGGGAGGGATATGAGGGCATCATCAACACGTTGGCCCATTCGGCCATTGTCGCCGTAACCCTTAACTCCACTTCTTCATCGATATTCTCGATCCACTTTTCTGGGATCTGGTGGTCTTTCTGTCCCACTTCTGGCACGTACGCCTTCCTTCCATCCCGAGTCTCTATGTACCCCCATGCAGCATTTCTAGCCATTCTTTCAGAGACTTTTTCTATGTCATACATTTCAACTTCTTTCTTTGCGCCTTTACGCTGTCCCATCTTCAATAACTTGACAGTGGCTCCATCACGTCCAGTTTCAGAGACTAGGCTCTTGTTCGTCTCCTCTACTCCGGAGTCAGAGTCATCCCCTGGTGCACTGTCAGGTTCATTGTCGGTTTGTTGCGCCACATGACGCTGGGTTTCTTCCAATGATGAGGCTATGGTGAACCGAAGCGCTGTGTCTCGCCTTGGGGTTGAGCTCGCTGGGCTGGGTCTATGTAGATCCGTCTGGTGTTGGTAGCTCCCGTCTACTTCGTCTTCCCGTTGATTGACCCACTGGGTGGTTCTTGTGAGAGCCGGACCGTCCATCGAGGGTCTGGCAGGCATTAGCGTGGGGTCCTTACCCAGCGGGGTCTCTCGGCTCGGCGGCTCCTGCCCTGGAAGTCCTCCTGGCTCGTCTGGGTTTCGTCCACCTTTCAACGCCGATTTCCCTGGGGTCTTGGGTGTAGGCTGCTCCGGTCTGGGCTCTTGCCCACTGCCCGTAGAGTTAAGGATCCTCTGTCGGCGATCCTTCTCCTGTTTCGGGGAAATCACGACGACTAACTCCTTTACTGTGCCCATGTCGAAGTTAGACTTTAACTGCATCTTCGTTACGGCTACCGCTGCTCTCTCAGCCTGCTCCCAAGGTAACTCCTTAGACCTCAGTCCATTCACGCTCATCACAACTCTTCTGAGTCTCAGTAGGTTGGCGTGTTGAATACCTCGTTCCAAAGCGCACAGCATCTCTTCTTGGTACTCCGCCAACGGCTCACCTGCAATATATTCCTTAAAAGGGACGTGGATCACTGCGAAGTATGGAAGCTGCACTCCGCTTGACACGACGACTTGCTTCTGTGATAGGGGTTTCGCGCTCCAACCTCCAAGCAGCTTCTCACGTTCCCTCTTGTATTCTCCTCCCGCTGTTCTTTCCATGGACTTTCGAAACTTTGTGTTGTGTGCTCTGAGGATTGAGTTAGTGAGCACTTTGATGGTGTCGCCGGTTATCTCCCACGGGCATCCTGCCCAATGGTAGACAGACGTCCCGGACTGGTTGGAGGTTCTCTTCGCGTCGTCAGGCAGGGGTCTCAGCACAGGTAGCCTGTTGTCTGAGACATCCCTCCTGCTCTTCTGTTTCTTCTTCAGCGGGGTTCTTTCTCGTGGCGTCGGCGTAGGCTCGTTCCTGTTTCCTCCTGACGGGCCGGGCCTTTCTTCTCCCACCACGACTATATCTTTTCCAAGTATCTGCTGCTTCACCCCCTGGAACAGGGGTGTCGCTGGATGAGTTATCTTGGCAGGGAGTTCAGTCTGACCTAGCTGAGGTGACGGGTGGATCGTCTCTTCCTCGCTTGATTCACCCTTTTCATCCTTCTCGGGTGGTGGCGTTTTATTTTTCTCTTCGTCATCCTCACTTTCAGGATGATCTGAGTCTTTTTCTTTTTCGTCTTCTGTTTCGATATTTTCTTCCGAACTTTCGTCGGGCTGGGCTTCATCCACAACACTGCTTTCTTCATCTTCCCCCTGGTGTTTCTCTGTCATGGCTGCCGCCCGCTTGGCTAGGGCCTCCAACAGGGGGAGATGGTCCTTGTACCTTGAAGTCGCTTTACATCCCTCAGGTCGCACTAACACGCTGTTCACTCTCATTTCATTAGCTGTCATTTTGATTATGGAGTCATATTTGGTAGATGGACTTACAAGCGTTTCAACGACTCCACTGCCCCAGTTCGTCAAATTGTGGATCCACCATTTCTGGTCGTCGATCTGGACGTCGTCTTTAGTCTTTACCTGGGTGGGGCATCTCAACACCAGCACACACTGTCCTTGCCAGAGATAATCCGAGTAACAGTATCCCTTTTTTGGATCTTCTATACTGTTCATTACCTCGCTGTTGAGCTCTCCATAGCTTTTGCTGGGGTTACTTTCTTCGAAGTGTTTCCTCACCGCCGGGTCCCAGGTGTCGAGGCCATCCCCTAGCAATATCACTCGAAACTTGAGAGGACCCTCAATCTTCACTTTGCTAGGGCTGGGTTCATCGTCTCGATCTACCTCTGGTTCCAGTGACCGTGGTGAGTCTTCTGGGTCTGCGTCTGCCATGTCACCTCAAGGCCTTGACAGCTTCTTCTGTTTTCTATCTGCTATTGGGTTCTTGTCTTCTGTTTCTGATGAGTCGCCTGTCTTCTCAAAGCCTCCCGATACGCGAGTTGGGTAGGGATGAGTTACAGACTCTGCTACTCAGCCTTGTCCTTGGAAACAGCTGCTTCTGTCCTTCGACGGTTGCTCCTCTCTCCGCTCGCTGCCTGCGATTCCTGCGGAGTGGCGGCTTCTGCTTATTCCTGCTGGCCGCCTGGTAACGCTGCTTCTACTGCAAGGCGTCTTCTTTTCTGAGCTTCCTGGCCCAGAACCAGTGGTGGTGAGTCCACTGAAGTTAAAAATTAATCCAAACACTGAAAGTCCTGTTCATCAGGTTCCTGTTCGGGCGCCAAGTGTCCGATCCCGAGATATATCCTTATTAAAAATATATCATCCAGCTCTCCGTTCGAAGGGTCCGATTTACAGTTCCTATTGGTATTACTCAAAAAGTGATTACTGTAAACTGTTTAAGCTGGTGGCGAGGAGACACGCCTAGCATCTAACTGCCTACATCCAAGCGTCTATCCTGCTTACTCCAATGCGGCACAAAATCGAGTAGCTTGGGATTCTATACCAACACCGGCCACGCCCGTTAACGGCAGCTCTCCTCTAAGTGATCTCTGGTTTTTGTTATTGTACTAGGAAATGATTCAAAGACTAGGAAAATAAGTCTTAAGGATCTGTTGATAAGCATAGGCTAGGGCAACCTATAGGAACCATAAAGATGTCAACACACTGCACCTTTAATACCACAGTCCAATGAAGTGTAAATAACTCAATGATCGATAATAACTTTAAATGCAATTGATGTTGATGATATTGCTTGATATTTAGCGGGGCAAGGCATACAACATAAACATTGATTACCTTAAATGATTCAGTTTCAAGGATTATAAAAACGTGTGATTATCATAATTTGTAAAAGTATTCAAAAACCTGATTATAAGAGCTGATGCCGATTTAGAGTTCTTGTTGAAGAGGGAAATCCAGAGAGTGACTGTTGACGCGTACTACAATCTCTTAATCGTCGGAAAAAGGTGATCCAAAGAGGTATCCTGTGATTCTGTTAAAAATCCTCAATAGACCTTTAAGTCCCAATGTCCAACAACTGGAGTGCAGGGGCTTTGGTGATCCAAACTGGAACTACAGCTAGCCGTGGCTTGGCTATCTCTCCCGTGGCTCGATCCTCACATTATAGCTGTGTCCATTTCACCAAAATCCTATTTGAAAAACTCACTCTCTCTGTCTTCAGAAATGAGCAAAGGATTTAATCTTCAAGGTGTGGTCAGTCCGAGAGATCAATCCAACTTGCTCCAGGGTCGTCCGAAGGAAAAATAGCGTAGATTATGTTGTGCTGTTTACTTTTATACCCTTTATCACGTCAGACTTTATATAACACATAATACATTTCTATTGTGTGTGTATGTGTTGTTCTCTGTAGGCCTAGGGCCGCACCCAAGGCCAGATGTTTCCTGGCCGTTAGACTTTCACTTCCTCTTATGGAAATTCCCCAGTTTCTTGGTGGCGAAGCAAATACAGTTCAGCTCAGGACATCTTACTTTGATTTAATCACTCTTCATATGTTTTAACTCATTGTTTCAAACATCTTTCTTTTTACTTAATGTTACTTATAACTTTGTTATATCACAATAAACAATACTTTTCATATTTGAACATTCTCTAATACAGAAGAGTCATAACACAATCAGTCTTCATCTTTCAGTGTAATCAACTTCTTAATCATCATACATTTTCACTTATAACATTTCTGCTTGTTGAATCGTTACTCATTTGATTTCAGTGGTTACATATTCTGTGTGTCATTTAGTTAACATTTATGCAGGAAGAGATCTTATTTTCTTTTAGCTTTGACAATCATGTCTCAACATGCCTCTCTAGATGAGCTCATGGAAAGTCCCCAACCTTCCCTATTTCAGTCTTTGATGGTATTTTAGCATTGGGCCAACAGGGGGAGCCTCAACTCACTTGACAGTCTCAAAAATCAAACCTAAATCACAGTGACACTGACGCATCAAGCGTATGTGGTTTACGCAGGCAAAAGAGTCCATTGTCCATGCAAAATATGTGTTCTGATGATTTATTTAGTCAATAAAAGCAAGCAAACAAAGAAAAAACATGGATGTCGCTGCCTCTCTTATTCTGGTAAAAAAAAAAAAAAAACAATACATAAGCCCACCCAGATGCATGCTGGTCAAATCTGCCTATCTGCCTAAATAACCACAGTTTTACCCAATTTACGAACAAAAGAAAACAAAATACTACTTATGTAGATAACTAAATATACAAAAAGAAAATTACTAAACTAAACAAGTACCTAGCAAAAGAAAACACTATCAGAAAACAAATCTAAATAAACATCTAGAATAATAAATCAAACAGTGCTACTTATTAGTAAAACAGCGGCTAAATACCAACAACAAATTTGCATATCCACTTGCAGATGTCTCGGGAACGTGCCCATTAAGTTTTAGTTAAGTGTGGTAAATCCTGGACATTTCATATAGAAAGTACCTCAATGTGCCTGACCTCTGACCTCCAGGTGCTGAGGCTGGTGTCGGACCTTCGGAACCACCCTGCAGCAGTGCTGATGTCTGAGGGCCACCCGATGGTGATCAGCTCCGATGACCCGTCTCTGTTCGGCACCACGGGCCTCTCCTACGACTTCTATCAAGCCTTTGTTGGCATCGGAGGATTAAAAGCAAACTTGGGTACTCTGAAGGAACTGGCTCTTAACTCCATCAGGTGGGAATCACTTGATTTGATCGGTTTTACCGTATCACTCATCACAGTCATAGTATGTCAAAAAAAAAAGCATTATTTCAAATTAACTAAAGGCATAGTATGTCAAAAAAGTAAAATAAATGTCATAGCATGTAGAAAAAAATAAAAACTCACAGTATAGTATGTAGAAACATAAGTCAGTATAGTATGTAGAAATTATAGTATAGTATGTCAAAAAGTAAGTCATAGTATAGTATGTAGAAAAGTAAAAAAAATGTAAAAAAATAGTCATAGTATAGTATGTAGACAAAAATAGAAAAGTCACAGTATAGTATGTAGAAGTTATAGTATAGTACGTAGAAAACTAAGCGTATGGTATGTCAAAAAGTAAGTCATAGTATAGTATGTAGAAAAAAATAAGTCATAGTATATGTAGAAAAATGTTAAAAAAGTCCTAGTATAGTATGTAGAAAAATAAGTCAGTATAGTATGTAGAAATATCCTAGTAATATACGTAGAAAAAAAAAAAAGAGTATAGTATGTCAAAAAGTAAAAATGTCCTAGTATAGTATGTAGAAAAAAATAAGTCAGTATAGTATGTAGAAAAATAAGTCAGAGTATAGTATGTAGAAGTCATAGTATAGTATGTAGAAAAAAAAAGGTAAAAAATAAGTCATAGTATTTATAAAAAATGCACTAATATGTCAGTAGGTCATGTTATAAAGTCATCGTATATAGAAAAAAGTCAAATAGTCGTGTCTTTTCTTCTGACCTCTCTATTGATCCGGTCTGTTGGTTGTTGTGTCAAAGTTCAGCTCAAAGCGAAGTCTCATAAAATCTGAATATCCGCTTTGGCTCAAATAAATACCAGCGGCCATCAAATTCAAAGACCTCGTCCACATTATGGAAATCATCTAAATATTCAGCCATGACATAGTAAATGTTAAACTACGCTTTCTGTACTCCACAGCAACACGTCACCGTGCGATATTTCAGAAGGAGATTTCTCTTTGAGCGAGACTCTTTCCATAATGTCAGACCCGTAATAACAATCAGAGGTTGTCATGGCAACAACAACCACTTTTAGTGGGCGTAAATGACCACTTTCAGAAACTGTTGTCCCCATAAGCAAAGAGTATAGAAGCGAGGAGATGAAACTCTGTTGGTTTTTTGACAACAGCCACCATTTTGGATGGAAAGCACTTATTATATTCACACTATTTTATTGTTCAACACAGGCCATTTAGGTAGAATATGACAATAGAAATAATTTAGTTTTAATTTTGTGTGGCACTTTGTTGGTGGACGCTTTCAGTCCAAAATGGCGGGAGTGTAGATTTATTGTAATGGAACTGACTCACTTCTTGGCAAAATGTTTTTGCTATTAGTCAGAGAGACTCAAAAACATGGGAAAATAGGGTCTAAGTTGGAAAATACCCTTTAAGTCTGATTTTCATATCAGAAATGAATAGAAATCAAAGGCTGCAGGAAGTGAGATAACTTATAAGCTTTGGTAGCAGAAAAAGTGATTTCTAGTGTATAGTGGATATTTTGAGCCAACAACTAACCTTCCCATTAACATCATAGTTCAATGATGAGTGTCTTCACCCTGCAGGTACAGCTCCCTACCAGCTCATCTGAAGGACAAAAGTCTTGTCATGTGGCAGAAAAAATGGGACGCCTTCATCTCAAATCAGTCATGACAACCGAACCATCCTGGATCCTGTTTGCACTGACTTATGATTGTAACAGCACTAAACTAAAGCAAACATCTATAGCCCTTTATTTAAACAACATGCTTAACTGGAGCTGCTTAATCTTTGTAATTGATTGGCTGAGAAAGAGTTAGAGGATGTTTTGGTTTGACGTAGGACAGGTATCGTAGGTCTGAAACAACTACGTTAAGCTTTGCCAAGTGACATGACTTTTATACCCTATGACAGGCGTTAGGAACACAGAAATGGGCATTATTACTGAGAAACTACCAGACCAAAGCCAGATAGGTCACAAACTGGTCTTTGTACATGTGTTTAAGGCTCCATCTACATGTATACGGATATTTCCCCCTATATTTAAAATCTGTCCACACAACTGCACTCGAATGCAAAAACGACTCCGCCGCTCGCCGTAATATTTACGTCACCACATGTGAGATCACAAGTTAAAGGCCAAGGAGTTTTGTTAGCGCTCTTCTCACTCCCTTTCCTTCAGCTTCATTACAGTCATCAGTTGGACATCAACTGTCTCTTTACATAAATAAATGGGGAAAGGGAGGTCATTCGTCGTGATAAACACCGCTGCTAAGCAACGGCAATGTTACTGTCCGAGTCTAGAAGCTACAGATGCTAACAATTTAGCGAGTGGGTAACATAATGCAGGAAATTCAAATGATAACATGACAGAGGAGAAAGGTGAGACTTTCAATATTTTCCTCAGACATATTACAATATGACTAAAATTACAATATACTGTACAATATTAACCGCTAAATTTAACTTCCGTGGGCTCCACCGTTTCTGACAATGTCAACAAACACGTCACAAGTCGTGAACTCTGAGCTTTCAGAAACTTTCCAATTACAAGGTCGTTCATATGGACACCAACTCGTAAACACGAACCCATCTGAAGGCATCATATATCTATCGCCCTTATGAGTGCGCCGAATCTCGCCTTCAGCCTCCATTCGACCACGTTAGCAGCACTAACAAAACTTTAAAAAAGCAAGTAATCTGCCGTCTATCGTTTCTGGCTCATGCTCATTACACAAAGCAGTCCACAGTTTGCGTGTGGACCAGAGGCCAAAACATTGAGGAAAATATCCGGTTTTAGAAATATCTGCATACATGTAGACTGAGCCTAAATACACAATGAAACTACAGGATAATAAGGAATACCATTAGTCCTTGGGCCGGACCAGATAGCGGTACCTCCCAAGGTGGCAAAACTTCAATGGTACCATTTTATTTGTTAAACCAGTCAGTCAGTCAGTCCTCTGAGGGGTATAAGCTGTCCAAATCCAATCTTTTGTTGTCATAAAAAAGGATTTTCCACACAAAAACTGAAATAACAAATGTTCTCGAAGACATATTTCTATTCAAAACAAAAGAAAAAGAAAATCACTACTCAACTACGCTGTCTGTCAGTAGTCTTTGATGTGATGTTGTATCTTCCAGGTCTGACCGCTGCACTTCTGAACAACAAGTTTGTAATAGTTGTCTTCACCCATCGCCATTTCCAGGCATCTCTTTGTTTCTCTGTTCTGGATCGGTTCATTCTGGGAATAAAAGAAGAATAAATCATTTCTGTTTCTCCAAACAGACCAACAGCTTTGGTGTACATTTAGATTTAAAACTAGGGCTGCAACTAATTATATTCATTATTGATCTTGATTCATCAGTTAGTTATTAATTATATTTACAGAAATAAACTAATCTCTTGCTAAAATCTGGTCATATAAAACTAACAATTTAAATACGTCACCTCAGGTTTTAGGAAACAATTTGGAGCATTTGACTATTTTCTAACATTTTATTGACAGTTATCAAGAATATAGTCAGCAGATTAATCTGCAGCTAATGATTATTACTGTAGTTGATAAATCTGTTGGATTAGCGGTTTGGTCCATAAAATGTCAGAAAATGTTGATCAGTGTTTCCCAAAGCCCAAGATGACGTCCTCTAATGTCTTGTTTTGTCCACAACGCAAAGATATTCACTTTACTGTCATAGAGGAGTAAAGAAACCAGAAAATATTCACATTTAATAAGCTGAAATCAGAGAATTTTGACTTTTTTCTAAAAACAAAAAACAAAAACGATTAAACCAATCAAAATAGCTGACAACTAACTGATTAAGCATCACATCTCTACTTTAAATTGTATTATTTACCTGTTTAAAATCCCACAGCATGTGGAATTTCTTCTGCTGGGCCAGTTTGCAGTCGTACAGTCCCGGGTAGACTCCGGTCCCGGGATCCACCAGACAGCGGTTGCTGTTGTACTTGTGGGATTTTATCCTGCCGATGAAGAGTTGTCCATTGGTGCGATAATAACAGTGCTACAGCAAAGAACAATAATAATCCATAAACTTAAAATAAACCACAGTCGGTGTGCTTGCAGTGACTCTCTGAACGTACCTGAGGGGAGAGGAAGTGGCATGCATATGCGATGGGTGTGTTCCCCGGCATTTGGCCTTGGTCAATGCAGAGATCTGGTTTCAGACTATTCATCAGCTGCAAACAGATGCAGAAATACAGAAGTAACACTTTAAAGCATCAAATAGATATAGTGGCATAGCACACATACTATTTACATGATCATCTAGTGCACTGGTCTCTTCTTGATTTTAGGTGGTGTAAGACAAGTTTTTAAAAATATACACAGTTGGCCTATATCTCAGCATTTCAGTCATTTCTGTGAGGAAAACTACGGTAAATGACATTGTGACAGTCTTGGATTATTATTTAAGATGTAAACAGGATCAGGACATGGTGGAGACCTGAACACAAGTTATATTCAGTCTTCCCACTCTGCTATTATGATTGTTAAAATAAAGTATACATAGTACAGAGAATTGTATTAAAAGTTCTTAAAAAAAAGCAGGAAAACTCATCTATTCACAAGAAATCACCCCAAAATTCATCAAATAGCTCGTTATTGCGTTCACTTTTTGAGTAATTGAAGAGTTTATCATTTGCTCTGTACTGTTATTGTTATGCATTGAATATAACACAAAATATCCATAAAATATGTAATTTAGTCAGAGGTCATCGTTTACTCAATGATAGAAAATGGTTCCTTTAAGAAAAAAGGTTGGGAACCACTGATCTAGATACAACTGCTGAGGCTCCAACTTTTCAGCTGCGGATTAATAAACATTTAGTGGTCCTGTGAGTATTTATGGAGGACAGAACCTGCCAAAAAATAAATCAATGACGATCCACTGCAATAATAAATAGAAGTTTAAAATTAATATAATAAAATTAATGTTGACTATAAGAAAACAATAGTTTGACCTGACCTCTATTATCTGGATAGATTGTCAGTCAGTTACAGGGCGTCATTGTCTTTTACACCAGTGGTTCCCAAGTTGGGGCTTCGGTTACACAAAGACAGTTAAGAGGATGCAAAAACTAACAGAAAATACAATATTATTTTCCTCTTGTCTTTCCTTTCATTAATTATTGATTTTTTTTTTCCTCTTCAGGCCTCAAAAAGGTGGTCATAACTTTGTTTTAAGAAGACAAACAGGTTGGAAACCAAAAGTCTACATGACAATCATAAGCCAAATATAACTGACTTGCTATTAATAGATATCCTGTCACGTGGCTGATTAAGACTCTTAAATTTGATAGTGAAAAGATGTCTTAAATGTATTAATGAAACCTAAAATTGTTTCCACTCACCGCTCCATAACCCAGCAGATCACTCAGAGGGTCCAGCAAGGGGTAAACATTATCCAGATACCACTTAAAGGGTTTACAGTTCAGCTTCTCTCTCAGCTTCTTCCTCTCTGACACATCCCCGATGTCTATCCCATGTTTCTGTGGGGAAAAAACAGGGTAAAAAGATTTAAATCTCTCTGTCAATCCCTGGAAAGCAACAACACTAATGAAATATGTATCTATAAAAAGGGAAAACCACATAAGTAAAAGCAAAATGATAATCTATGGCACAAAATAGTACAGTTAAAGTGTAGGGCTTAAATAGAAATAGAATAATAAAGGAATATCTTATCTTAGAAGTAAATGAATGTAAAGACGATGTAGTATGGATATACATGAGATGAAACGTGTACACAGAGGTGTGTAGTATGTAGTAATGACAAGTACTAAAAATATATATACAGTGGTGTAAACAGGAGTGCAGTATGTATAGAGAAGTTGGAAATATGTATACAGTATATCAGGGTTGTCAAAGTTGATGTAATAACACGTTACCAACCGTATCATAGTAGACACACTGACAGATGTTGCTGCAGTTTGCCATGTTATGATTTGAACAGATTGTTTATGCTTTATGCATTTATATAAAGCAGCCTATTTGCCTACTCTCATGTTGATAAGAGTATTAAATACTTGACAAATCTCCCTTTAAGGTACATATTTCCAGTACATATTTTGAGCATTTCTTGCGCTAAATACAATACCTGTGAGGGTGTCTAGGCAATATTTGTCATTGTTTTGTGTTGTTAATTGATTTTCAATGATAACTATGTACATAAATGCATTAAATACTTGACAGATCAGGTACATTTTGAACAGATAAAACATGTGCAGTTAATCATGATTAACTATGGACAATCATGCCATCAATTGGGATTAAATATTTTAATTGACTGAAAGTCCTTATATGTACTGTATATACAGTACACAGAGGTAACAGTATGTAAAATATATAAAGTGTAAATGGTTAAAGGCCACAAATATAGGTTTTGATAAGTAAGAAGAACTACAGTGTTTGCACAATCAGTCACATCCTCCACAACACTGTGATTGATTAGGTGTCAGCCCTTACCTCGAGGGGAATGTTCCATGCAATGTTGACATTGTATTTATATTCATCCAGCCACACCTCTGCCACCCTCAGTGCATTACGCTTCATCATCTCATCCAAGTCTGGGAGGTAAGGCTTTTTGGCCCGTTCAATGTGGGCGATTTTAGAGCAAGGTATGACCTCTACGCTTCCTCCACACAGCCACACCTGCCAAAACACAAAGGTCACATGTTTTAAATGTAGCTGTTTCAGGCCATTCAACAATTAAACCTTATTTCTGGGAGGAAATCATTGCACAAGGAAACATACTGTACAGAGAATATCCTGTTTTAGACGGGAAGTCCAAAGCAAAATACACACTGCACTCTAATGCTCCAGTACTCTTAGCCAAACAAACATTTGTGAAATCGAGTTTACATCCAAGGCTGCCTTCAAATGAGTGAGTGAGCTTGTGTTTACAACATCGGAAGTCATGAACACGGTATGTGTTGCGTTCAAGTGGTTAAGTCGCGAAGAACGCCGAACCGAGCGACGGCAACATTAACGCTGTGTAATGTAGAGTCTAGAAGCCACAGAGGCTAACAATTTAGCAAGCTAGCAAGTGGGTAACAGTGAAGGAAATACAAAAGGCATAACATTTTTCTCAGAGATATAAAATTACAAAGAAATGAATGATAAATAACTGAACTTTCATGGCCTCCACCATTTCTGACAACGTCAACAAACACGTGACAGAGTGTTTGGGAGGGAGGAGTGTTCACATAGACTCTTCTCCAATAGTTCAGTCTGGATCAGTGGCAAACTGACCGACGTTACCCCCTCTAGAGCTACGCTGTTAGCATGGCTAAAACCTTTGAACCACCATTCCACATTTACAAACTTCATACAGGTCCTTAAGATTAAATCAGTTTTTTGGAGTTTAATAGCATTTTAGTCACTTTGAAAAGACCCTGAAAACTCACCCGGATGCCGAGCTCCACATTTTCGCCACCATATATTTTCATCCCACCATCGAGGCTTCCGATCTCGCCAAAGAACTTGCGATCAGCTGCAAGAATCCCCATGATGGACGGGCTCCTGACAACAGACAAATTGAAATGTGAACAACAACCACACTTCGTACATGGTCAATGTAAAGTCCCACAATTTGAGAGTAATTAGAATGGTCACCTCCTCAAAGTGATAGATAGATAGATAGATGTACATCAACCATAACATTAACATTATGACCACTGACAGGTGAAGTCAATAACACTGATAATCTCATTATAATAAAAAGTGTCAGAACACAGTCTATCACAGTTTGTTGTGTATGGGGCTGCGTAGCTGTAGACCAGTCAGGGTGCCATGTCCACGCTGTCCTAATCTTATGTCTGATCAGTGTATTTATCTTCCCATGTAGATAATTTTGTTTTCATTTGCTCAAATTTTGACATATCTAATACATTCCTCCACCAGAAAACAGGTCATGGTGTGTAGCCTATTAGTTTGACTTTCAAAATAAGAGGTGGTTTGAACAAAGAGGAAAGAAGACTATAGCTCATTTTTATTAATAATGTCCTGAATAACACCGATGTGCAGAATGCTGTCACGTAAAACAGATTGAAAGCTTTTGCCTGATTTTAAAAATACCACAAGAAATGTTAACTAAATGATAACAATGGAAGCTATCACTGTGAAGTATTTATCAGCAGGTTTCCTTGTAGACTGAGTCGTTGTATTGTTGTTCTACGCCTGTTTGCACACTGTACTGATATGTACTTCTACTCAGACTCAAAGGAAGAACAAACTGACATGCAGCTACTGTATTTACCAGCATGTTCATGGCAGAGAGCAGTTTGTTTGTCTGTTGACACTGTTCATGTTGCCTCAGTGTTGTAAAAACACACCACATCAAGTACACATATCGTCCTGAGGCACGTCTATATTATGCAAATATCCACAGTAGTGATCCTGCATCTGTAAATGCAAAACTCAGTGGTGGTGATTGTTTTTAAAACAGCCGTCTCATTTCAGAAACAGTATCCCAGTTATTCAGAATAACTCACAGATTTCCAGTATTTTTTAACCTTTAATAGAATAATATTTGCAATGACAACGAGGGTCTTTGGATGATCCTGTGTAAACATTATTTATGGATAAACAAAGTGCAGGCCAATTATAGAAAACCTACATCCGTCATTTTGGACTGTAATCAAGTCGACTACCGTAATGACACCAGTTAAACATCTTCATCTTCATCTTCAACCGCTTATCCGGGGTCGGGTCGCGGGGGCAACAGATCCAGCAGGGGACCCCAGTGTGGAGATATAATCTCTCCATCTAGTCCTGGGTCGTCCCCGGGGTCTCCTCCCAGCTGGTCGTGCCTGGAACACCTCCCTAGGGAGGCGCCCAGGAGGCATCCTTACCAGATGCCCGAACCACCTCAACTGGCTCCTTTCAACGCAAAGAAGCAGCGGCTCTACTCCGAGTCCCTCACGGATGACCGAGCTTCTCACCTTATCTCTAAGGGAGAGGCCAGCTACCCTCCTGAGAAAACCCATTTCGGCCGCTTGTACTCGCGATCTAGTTCTTTCGGTCATGACCCAGCCCTCATGACCATAGGTGAGAGTAGGCACGAAGATTGACCGGTAGATAGAGAGCTTTGCCTTCCGGCTCAACTCTCTCTTCGTCACAACGGTGCGGTACAGCGACTGCAATACCGCCCCCGCTGCTCCGATTCTCCGGCCAATCTCACGTTCCATTGTTCCCTCATTCGTGAACAAGGCCCCGAGGTACTTGAACTCCTTCACTTGGGGTAAAGACTCATTCCCTACCTGGAGTAGACAATCCATCGGTTTCCTGCTGAGAACCATGGCCTCCGATTTAGAGGTGCTGATCCTCATCCCAACTGCTTCACACTCGGCTGCGAACCGATCCAGTGAGCGCTGGAGGTCACAGACTGATGATGCCAGCAGAACCACATCATCTGCAAAAAGCAGCGATGAGATCCTCAGCACACCAATCTGCAAACCCTCCTCCCCCCGACTACGCCTCGATATCCTGTCCATGAATATCACGAACAGGATTGGAGACAAGGCGCAACCCTGGCGAAGGCCAACGCCCACCGGAAACGAGTCCGACTTACTGCCGAGAACCCGGACGCAGCTCTCGCTTTGGGAGTACAGGGATTGGATGGCCCTGAGAAGTGACCCCCTCACCCCATACTCCCGCAGCACCTCCCACAGTATACCCCGGGGACCCGATCGTACGCCTTCTCCAAGTCTACAAAACACATGTAGACTGGATGGGCATACTCCCAGGCCCCCTCAAGGACCCTTGTGAGAGTGAAGAGCTGGTCCGTTGTTCCACGGCCAGGACGAAATCCGCATTGTTCCTCTTCAATCTGAGGTTCGACTATCGGCCGGACCCTCCTATCCAGCACCCTAGAGTAGACTTTACCAGGGAGGCTGAGTAGTGTGATACCCCTGTAATTGGCACACACTCTCTGGTCCCCCTTTTTGAACAGGGGAACCACCACCCCGGTCTGCCACTCTTTAGGCACTGTCCCCGACTTCCACGCAATGTTGAAGAGGCGTGTCATCCACGACAGCCCCTCCACACCCAGAGCCTTCAGCATTTCTGGGCGAATCTCGTCAATCCCCGGGGCCTTGCCACTGCGGAGCTGTTTAACTACCTCAGTGACTTCCCCTAGGGAAATTGACGACGATCCCCCATCAGCTTCCAGCTCTGCCTCTATAAGAGAGGGCGTATCAGTCGGGTTCAGGAGTTCCTCAAAGTGCTCCTTCCACCGCCCGGTTACCTCCTCAGTTGAGGTCAACAGTGTCCCATCCTTACTGTACACAGCTTGGATGGTTCCCCGTTTCCCCCTCCTGAGGTGCCGGACAGTTTTCCAGAAGCACCTTGGTGCCGACCGAAAGTCCTTCTCCATCGCTGCTCCGAACTCCTCCCACACCCGCTGCTTTGCCTCCTTTACGGCAGCGGCTGCCGCCCCACGGGCCCGTCGGTACCTTGCAACTGCCTCCGGAGTCCTCCGAGATAACATATCCCGGAAGGACTCCTTCTTCAGTCGGACAGCTTCCCTGACCACCGGTGTCCACCACGGTGTTCGAGGGTTACCGCCCCTTGAGGCACCTAAGACCCGCAGGCCACAGCTCACCGCCGCAGCTTCAGCAATGGAAGCTTTGAACATCGCCCACTCAGGTTCAATGCCCCCAGCCTCCACAGGAATGCTAGAAAAGCTCCGCCGGAGGTGTGAGTTGAAGATCTCTCGGATAGGGGCCTCCTCCAGACTTTCCCAGTTCACCCGCACTACACGTTTGGGTTTACCAGGTCTATCCAGAGTCTTCCCCCACCCTCTGATCCAACTCACCACCAGATGGTGATCAGTTGACAGCTCTGCCCCTCTCTTCACCCGAGTGTCCAAAACATGCGGCCTCAGATCAGATGATACGATCACAAAATCGATCATCGATCTTCGGCCTAGGGTGCTCTGGTACCAAGTACACTTATGAGCATCCTTATGTTCGAACATGGTATTCGTTATGGATAATCCATGACTAGCACAGAAATCCAATAACAAATGACCGCTCCGGTTCAGATCAGGTAGGCCATTCCTCCCAATCACGCCTCTCCAGGTACCTCCATCGTTGCCCACTTGTGCATTGAAGTCCCCCAGCAGAACAATGGAGTCCCCTACTGGGGCCCCATGCAGGACTCCATTCAGGGTCTCCAAGAAGGTCGAATACTCTGAACTGCTGTTCGGTGCATATGCACTGACAACAGTCAGAGTTTTTCCCCCCCACAACCCGAAGGCGCAGGGAGGCGACCCTCTCGTTCACCGGGGTAAACCCCAACGTAGCAGCACTCAACCGGGGATTTGTGAGTATCCCCACACCCGCTTGGCGCCTCACACCCTGGGCAACTCCAGAGAAGAATAGAGTCCAACCCCTATCCAGGAGAACGGTTCCAGAGCCGAGGCTGTGCGTAGAGGTAAGCCCCACCAGATCTAACTGATAGCGCTCCACCTCCCGCACAAGCTCCGGCTCTTTCCCCCACAGAGAGGTGACGTTCCACGTCCCCAGAGCCAGCCTCTGCCGCCCAGGTCTGGTCCGTCGCAGTCCCTGGCTTTCACTGCCACCCATATGGCAGCGCACCCGACCCCAGCGGTTCCTCCTGTGGGTGGTGGGCCCACAGGATGGAGAGGAGGGGGTCTCCACGTCGCTTTTTCGGGCTGAGCCCGGCCGGGCTCCGTGGCAAGCCCGGCCACCAGGCACTCGCTCACGGGCCCTCCATCTGGGCCTGGCTCCAGATGGGGGCCCTGGGCTTCCTCCGGGCCGGGTCACTCCTCCTCTTCCTCGGTTATTCATGGGGATTTTGAACCATTCTTTGTCTGGCCCCTCACCTGAGACCAATTTGCCATGGGAGACCCTACCAGGAGCACTAGGCTCCAGACAACACAGCCCTCAGGTTCATAGGGACACACAAACCTCTCCACCACGTTAAGGTGATGGTTCCCAGAGAGGGCATTTCTACTGAAATGCCCTAAGTTGAACAATGGAAATCTTATAAATATGCATACTATGATAACTATATAGTTTATTATTATTTTGCATGGCTGCTTCCCAGAGGAGCATAAACGAGCGACGGACATAACTGGAAGTTCAAAAAATCTAGTACACACATTTTTTAGAGCAATCTCAAACTTTTTCCATGTCAAGGATCCAAAATGGAGTCCAATAGACCACAGACCACGGATGTAGAAGAGGTTGAGTCCTGTACTGTAACCTTGTGTATTAATAAATAGTCTACAACTCCATTAATTCTGTTTATGTCATGCTACTAGCACTACTAGCTACTGGCCGACAGCCGGTGGTTTGGGAACAGAGACGTTAATACATCCACCACAGTACAGGCTTACAGCCTACAGCCCATGGGTGTTTTATAAGATAATAAAAGTGCTAAATTATAGCCAATATATCATTATTACAGCAACATACGTGCAAGGTGGTGCAGTCCTGTTGGTCTGATGTATGTTTATTATGCCGAGGAAAATAAACCTGGGTTCAGCTATTAGTTCATTTAAGGACATTTTAGGACAAAATGATTTAAATCAGGACTATAAGTGTTCCTACTGGGAAGTTGATTTACCTTGAAAAAAAATGATCCTGTGATTGACAGACTTCTTGTTTTCATTCCAAAATGGCGGCAGCGCTACTGCAGCGCCATCCAGCAACTGTTGTCAAAAAAGCACCAGCGTTTTGCCTCCTTGCTTCTATACTCTTTCATTGCGCTTTCTTGCTGAGCGTTAGATGAGAAGATCGATACCACTCTCGCAGATGTGAGTGGCATTAATCTCATCATCTATACTAAGTCTCGGGAAGTCACATTTCCCAAAATGTCAAACTATTCCTTTAAGTGTGACAGTACTGTATGTGTTTTTGTGTGTGTTTCAGAACTGACTTTTAAACTTACTTTCCAGGTTGTGACTCGTCCTTTAAAGCGTACCACTCAGGTCTGAAGGACTCGTACATGCACCAGAGAGCCCAATCGAAGGCGTCTGCCGCAGGTATGTAAGGAATTAGTGTCAGGTCATCAAAGTTTACTTTGTCAAACACTGGAGTCAGTATCAAGGTGCGGTCCTCTTTAATTCGAGCCAACAGTGGCTCTGCCCTGGACACAGAGAGTTTGACTTACAGCTGCATATTCATAAAGCACAGCAAAGAAAAATTATCCGTGACAACTCACATAAACCAACCATTGTATATGAACTTCTATGTGAGCGTCCAAGATGGCCACCACGTCCCCCACAGCAGCCTTCCATCCCGACAGTCTGGCCTGGGTGAGGCCGAGGCGCTCGGAGTGCCTGACTCTCTTCACCAGGCCTGGACGCTCCTCTTGGATGGATGTGACGTAGTCATCCAGTTTCTCCATTAAATCCTCTGCAGGAAGTAAAGATAGTAATCTGAGCTGTAGATTCAGGCTACAGCTCACAAAAAACCCAATCAAGACAAAACCAACCCACCCAAACTAAAATTTCACTTAACTTGGATGGACGCTTTATTTGCGGCGCTTACAACAATGAAAAGTCATATTAAAGGAATATATAATAGCCTAAATCTAGATAACTCACAGAACTTAAGCTGATTTAGCTCCAAATTATCCACTGTGTTCGGTTCTACCCTTTTAGATCTATTGAGCAATATAAACCAGTTTACCTATAAGGATTAATGTCTGAGAGCCGGTATGCTTTCCTGACATTAGTATACTTATATAATGCAAAAACATGGAAAAAAACTTTCTAAAAAAATGTTATGAGGGTGAAATGTTGCTGCATAACAGGAATGATTCATATATATCCCAAACTCTACCTGATTCAACCTCTTCTCAAGGTGAGGGAGCCTGTGTGACAGACAAATTCAAGCAAGTGTTTCCTCTTTTGGCAGTCAATAGAAACATGCTCAGATTTCTCAGATGTAAATATCGGAAGTTACCATTGGGCAGAAAAGATAAGATATGTAGTGTAATTTGGGTGAAGTGGTCCGTTAACAGCCCAACTCCCACATTGAGTAATCTACTATAGCTGGATGATACAACAGGATGCTGTCACAGCAGGTCGACCTACCGTTACTGCTGTGGTCGTCCACCAGTATGATTTCTTTCAGCAGTCGAGCCGGTGTCTTGTCGATGACGCTGCGAATCGCCCGTTTGATGACGGAAAGAGCTTCATCCAGGTAGATTAACACAACGCTGATAGACGGCAGATCCTCGGGGTACTTTCTCTCAGCACACCTGTGAGAGGAGAAAAAAATGGTAGTTTGAGACAGAATAAACCAGTAGGAAACATAGGCACAGTGGTGGAAAGTACATTTACTCAAGTACTGTATTTAATTATAATTATGAGGTACTTTACATTGTATTTTACTTTATACCTTTACTCCACTTCATTTTGAAAGCAAATATTGTACTTTTTACTCCACTACATTTATTTGACAGCTTTCGTGACTACTTACTTTGCATATTCAAATTATTAATATTAAAAAACATTTTAAAAATAAATAAACTAATACATTATGATGTATTATCACAGTTTAAGTTACTCAGCAGTATGTAAAGCACTTTTACCTGCTACAACATTAAAGTGATGAACACATGCATCACTAATTATAATTCAATATTAGAATATATCTTCTTCTGAAATGGGCCATAATGGATAATACATAGTACTTTTGTTACTCTAGTATATTGATGACAATACTTTTGTACTTTTACTTACAGTAAATATCACTTTAAATGCAGAACTTTTACTTGTAAGAAAGTATTTTTACTCTGTAGTATTGAGGTCTTCATGCGTAGGTTATCCCCTCTGAACTTTTTGATGCAATCTGTTAATGTGCAAATGTTAATTGACAAATTTGTAGCTCATCTTGATTACGGCTGCAACTAACTATTACTTTTATTATTAATTAATCAGTCTAAAGATACATTGATTTATCGTTTGGACAATAAAATGTCATAAAATAATGAAACCATTTTAATGAGGGGCTCAAGTTTAAGTCTTCTTATAGTTTTGTTTTGACCTGCTATTTAGTTTATTATCATAAAAAAACAATAGACAAGCAGCAAATGTTCACATGTGAAAAGTTGCAATAAGTGTAGTTTTGCCATTTTTCTTTTACAATTAACAGACAATAACATTTATCAAATTAATGCCAGTTAATTTTCTATCAATTGTTTTAGCTCTAATCTTAGTCACAAAGAAGCAGCCACTGCTCATTTAAGATATTAAATCAAGGTATACAGATTAAAATGCTAAAATTATATAAAATATATCTATACGTTTGGTGCTAAACTCGCATTGATTTTTATCACAGCATTTTTATCCCTTGTCCCACATTTTCATTGGATCTAGTTTTCAATAGTCAAATCACTGCAGGACAGACGCTTATCTAAAAATCAGCCTTTTGTCCAACGACTGTGAAGAAAGCAGCGATGGCGGTCGGCACAGCGCTGTTTGCTCTCAAACCACACACACGAGTCAAGTTCAGGTTAAGTTAGGCTACGTTACGTCCAACGGAGAAAATTGTGAGTCATCACAAAGTCACAAGCTATGCAGATTTAGGCCGAATATGATGGAAAGTACCACAAAGAAAAGGAAGAGCAGCTACAACAAACACTGTGAAACTACGTAGAAGTTAGTGGGTGAAGGTGGAGGCTGATTCTCAGGAGTTTTTTTTGCAAAATATGGCTGTTATTTTTCAATTTCAAGCAACACATGCGAGTCTAGTAAGAAACGTGCGGCTCAAAAAGAGACTTGCCGATCTGTGGATGCATTTGGGAAAATCATGGAGATGTTACAAGATAAGGGGCAGAATAGAAATATTTACTATTTAAGTTAGACAGACATTATATCAGAATCGTAGACTACCTCTCAACATTGTCCCAAACAAACTTACTTTGTCCCACATCTGTTTTTTTGGGATCTGGTCATCCTGTCAGACTCCACCATGTTGCTCCGTCATGTTTCTACAGCAGCCCAGTATGGACAAACCAAACTCTTTACGTCACCTGAAGGCCACCGTAGTTCTCCGACATGCTCGTGAAACTGCGGTAACGTGAGTTGTAGAGTGCAACACCGTGGTGCCACCAGCCACATGTGACTTCCACTGCTCCTAAAGTAGTGTTATTATGGTAATGATGGCCTCTGAGCGAGGTGAATCACGGTTTTACAGCTCACATTACCACAGGAAAAGGAGGAGTGAGTGGAGCAGTTGATTGCAATCTGCAACCACACCATTAAATGTCGCCAAATCCTTCACAGTGCTCCTTTAAGGACATTAGATATAATGTCGCTTATCAGTAGTTTATTACCTCCTACGGGAGGTTATAATCACCTGGGCGGCCTGGTGTCAGGGATCTCTCTGTTGAGGGGCAGCCGGTCACTAAGGAAGGCGTTGTAGCCGAATCTCTGAAACGACTCCTCGGCCTCCTTCTGCTCCTCCTCCGACAGCCCATCACCCCACTTGCTGAACAGAGCCGAGTTCGGGTACAGCTTCCTCACCACCTTCCTCTCCTTCTTCACCTCCGCGTTGTTCGGTTTCACCAGTTCTTTGTTTTCAAGTTTATTCATCAGATTGACTGTTGACAAAAGAAAGCAGCTCAGTGTTTGTTTTACCCTTCTTGTTATTCTGCCTCATATACTACGGGAATGAGTAGCAGATGGCGGTTCTGGCGGAATCTGGTGATATGATACGTATCATGATCCAGGGGTTACGATTCAATATATTGCGATAGATTGTGATACTGTAAGCAAGGTGATATGTTGCTATTTTCTTTTGCAACTAATTTTAGGAAAACTGTCATAGTATAAAGAACACACCGCCATATACGTCAAATCTGACTAAAAAAAGTTTACTTTATGTATTCAGAATAGTATAATCTGCATTTGCATTTAACACAGAGGATGCATATCTTTGTGTTGGAATAATTATTCCTTTTTATTGTTTATTGAGTGCTTACTTGTGCTTTAGTTATCATTGAGTGACTGTGACCTTCTACAGACTAGAACAGGTCCATCAAGTCCTGAAAAATGCAGCTATGAAGTAAACATGCTAAATGACGCACTAATTGATTACATTCTTGATTTGTGATTCTGTGTAAAAGGTTATGTGACAGAATGTGCCTGATTCAAGATTGTTACTGACTGCCCAACCTAAATAAAAGGCCGGGGGAGACCAGGACTCTTTGGAGAAGGATTCTGTAGCAGCGGTGTTACAGTGGTGTCCTGTCTCCCCTTGCAAGTAAAAAGATCTGAGTTTGTGTCTGCCTCTCATTTCTTCCTGTGTTCCAGGTTTGAACCTAACATAACTTGGTCCTTCGAGCCGGATGCCAATATACCTGGAGCCCTGAGGAGCAGTTCGAGGGACACTGAAGACTGTGCACAGCCCCCTGGCATTAGGCTAGTGGACGAAAGACCTCGTGAGTTCCACGACGGCCAGTTAAACCCTGCTCTGGCTTCACGGGGCTTCAGGTTGACGGCATCTGAACAAAACAGCACCAGGAACGACTGACAAGGTATGGCACAAACTGTGACACTCAGTGAGTGAGTGTGAGCGCTGATTAGGAAAGTAAAGTCCTGAGCTAAGAGAGCTGAAAACTTACGTTAGGAAAGTAAAGTCCTGAGCAAAGAGAGCTGAAAACTTACGTTAGGAAAGTAAAGTCCTGAGCTAAGAGAGCTGAAAACTTACATTAGGAGAAGTGAAGTCCTGAGCTAAGAGAGCTGGAAACTTACAGTTGTATGAATGTGGTAAAGAGTGAATGTGTTAAACTGTGAGTGCAAAAGGACTGGTCAGTGATTGAAACAACAGACAGCCTGAAACCTAACGGTGTCAACACACAGCTTGTGTTGAAGTAAGTCACTGAGTGTGAGCAGTCATTTGGTTTTAGGAGAATTTTGTGAAAACTCTAAAACGACTTTCAGTCTTGGGATAGGACCCCGAGTGGAGAACCGGACTAACCATTAGGGTTGGCCTAGAAGCTTGTTCTCCAAAGGTTGGATTTTGGCTCAGAGAAGCATTGTTTCTCACAAATTCTCAATAAAATATAGTATTGAGTTAAACAAACTAAAAATGGGGAATAATCAAGGGAAAGTGCCTTTAGAGGGGGATGCAAAATATATGGAACGAAAACAACCAGATTCAACCCAATTCTTAGCTGAATGGGAAAAGAAATATGGATTTAATGGTAAACTAATAGTAGGAGACTGCACAGAGCTTGTAACAAAATTGACTATAAAGCGGCAAACACATAAAAAAGAAAAGCAAAAAACTGAAAAACCCCTTCAATTGGCAAAAATATGGCTGGAAGAAACCAAAAGAGAAAAACTGCAATAAAAAAGAAAACTGAAGCCTGTGCAGTTAAAACAGAAGATAATGATTTTGTGTATAAAAACAACACCCAACACCCTGGTGCACAGGCAGCTGGAGGCTACTACTACTACTACTACTACTACCCGGCTGCTACTGCTGCACCTGAACCCACCAGACCCCCTCCTTATATCAACGACAGCAGATGACAACCGACACGACTCTCGCCTGACTTAAGACAACTAGAAATGACCGGACCAAACTTAGAGACAAATACAAAACCCTACACAAGACAAGACGGACCTGTAGGTGACTGGAACCCCATGGGTGCAGACGGACAAAAAACTGCCTCATGGTAGCGCAGAGTTAACAGCAAAGATCAAATCAAAGCCCTCCGAATCACAAGCGCTTTTGCTCAAAAAGCTGATTATGGCAAAATTGGACAAACAAAACAAAAAGATGGAGAATCTGCAGAAGATTTTAGAGTCCGCCTTGAGGCTGTATTTCTCAGACATAGTGGGCTCAAGGATGAAAATACTGGTCCCCATCAACAACATCTCAAAACCATCTTCATAAACAATTTGCTACCAGGCCTGAAGAAGTGGGTGATAAAACATAATGTGGATTTACCCACCCAAAACCTAACACAGGCCATGAACTGGGTAAAACATGCTGAGACAGTCATTGCAAACAAAACAAAAAAAACAAAAAAAAAACAAAAAAAAAACACAAAAAGAAAACTACAAACTTCTTCTATCATGATGATGATGAAATTTGTGAAATTTATTTCAGGGGACACCGTGAGGGATATAGAGGGAGCAAAAATCAGGATAGAAACGTGAACATGTTGGCAGTGTAGGAAACAAGGTCATCATGTGAGAGATCGCCCAGACAAACAGAGAACAGGATGACTAAATGATAATAGCGAATCAAAGACAAAACAAGCAGATCCCAACACCACACCAGACGTCCCTGAAGGACAACACACTCATGATAACAGCGACCAAGACACAGAAACTCTAAACTTAGAGGAGATCCTTTACGCAAGAAGTTTTAAAAAAACAGAAATAACCCTTTTAGTGAACGGAGCACCTGTTATTTTCCTGTAAAACAGTTCTAAACACTCGTGTACCAGGTCTAACGCCATCAAAATTATTTATTGATATGCTGGACATATTTTAGCTTTACTTTCTATTATGTATATATTATTTTATTTTATTTGTATTAATACTTTTTAAAATCTATGCTTCTTGTTGCTGTAACGTGAATTTCTCCACTGTGGGACTAATAAAGGAATATCTTATCTTAAAAACAACAGTCATGATCAGGTCTGCGGACGGACTGACAGAAAAACAACACAGTCCTTACTATTTGTGCATCCAGAAACTGAAAACTAAAATAGTCGAACGGCCTGTGGTGATATCAGAGAGGTGTCCATTCAATCTTCTAGGAAGAGATGTGAGGCCTAAACTAGCCACAGAAGGGTACTGTGAGAAGCCCTGCTATATACTCTATGGCCATTCAAAATTGTTTAAGTAAATTTGTTCCTCCAGGAGGAAGTCAAATTCTGGTCTATGTGGATGATTTAATTGCCTCACCTTCTCAGGAAGTCTGTTATCAAGACACTTTTGCTTTACTAAAATACCTGGCACTAACCGGCTTTGACACACCCTGTCAGCACAGGGCAGGTGTATAAATCCGGAAAGAAAATCAGCCATCCTCGCTGCACCAAGGCCAAATACAAAGAAACAGATGATGTCATTTCTGGGACTAACTAACTACTGTAGAAGTTGGGTTCCAGATTATGCTCAGAAAACGAACCTGTTGACTAAATTGATTTATGAAACACCCATGGCTATGTCTGAATACAATGGACACCAGAAACTGAGAGAGCTTCTTGTGATTTAAAATCAACTATTGCAGGCACATCAGTTCTCGCCCTGCCAAATTATGAGAAACCGTCTCAAATTATCATTTGTTCCAAGCTTCTATCAAGCTGTTGAACAACGTAAAAAACAACTACAGCACCAGAGCAATGTGCAATGGACATAAGCACTGAGCATTTAGCACTTTCTTTTATCTTTATTTATTTATTTATTTATTTATTTATTTTTTTGGGCACTTTAAATTACTTAATGTCTCTGTGTGTCCCTGTGTTGTCATTGTAATATATCTCCTGTTTTAGTAGTCATTGTTTATATTTTTGTGTCATTCTGTGAAGCAATAATGTAGGTTATGCTGTTATTACATATTCTATAGTACTTGAAAGCGCTACACTCCCAGACAGCTATTCGGCCCAAGCAGCTGAACATTACACAAAGATGGTATCTACAGATGACCTGAGGGCAAACCCATCCTCCCCAAGTCCATGTACAAGTGGGCTGCTATTACGAGTCATGGGCCATGCCATGTCTCAACAGGAGGGATGGTGGCCCTAGTAAATCAGCATTATACAACATTTGGATTTTATAACTATTCAAAGTATTTCTGTGCTGCATGCGTTATCTGTATTAAACATAATAGCCAGGGAAATATCCGGCCAAAGAGGGGAAAATTTCCACCGCCAGATTATCTGTTCCAAGAACTTCACATGGATTTCATTGAATTAAACCTGAGTCAGGGGTATAAATATTGCCTGGTGATTGTTGATCCATATTCGAAGTGGATAGAGTTATTTCCCACTAAACATCCAGATGCGCTAACAGTAGCCAAAGCAATCTGTAAACGAATAATCCCACACTCGTTATTCCTAAAATTATTAGAAGTGATAACGGAACTCATTTTGTAAATCAGGTGATCAATAAATTGGCCCAAAACTTAGGCATTTGTGTAAAAAACAACTGCTCTTATCATCCGCAAAGTGCTGGACTTGTAGAAAGAACTAATGGTACGATAAAAAATAGACTTAAAAAATGTATGGAGCAAACATGGCATAAATGGCCCGACTGTTTAGACTAAACAGATGTATATGCGCATTACACCAAATCAAACAGGTCTATCACCATCCGAGATAATACACGGCAGACAGTTTGTATTACCACAATTTAACCAATTTGAGGCCAACATTGGTGAAGAAAGTACATTAGCTGATTATATGAAGAAAACATTACAGTCCAGAAATATAAGACATGCTAATGAAATGCCAGACTATCAAGGAGAAGCACTGGTCATCACAGAGGTGGGAGGGGCCATACCAGGTGCTACTGACTACACCTACAGCCATAAAGATAGACAGAGCATCGAGGATCCACCTGTCGCACTGCAAGATACAGAGGTTCCTGGAGGAAGCTCCATCGACGGTAAGGGGAAGTCTGACTACAAAGGGGACTAACCTTTTAGTGGTTAGTCGTCTCAACGTCAGTGAAGAAACCAACAGATCCTTACCGCTCTAGGGAGCATTTCCTCTGGGGAGATCACTTTTAGTTGACAAAGGAGGTGAAGTGCTGGTAACCTCTCCCTCCCAAAGATAGGTCATGACTCCACTCCTGTCGGGCCTGATGACTACAGTCCTGGGTTTGGTATGTCTAACATTGATTATGTTGCTCCCCATGGTTACAGAAAATTTACAGGGATAAAAGAGATTATGATTATAATGATGCTCACCGTGATAATGTTTGGCAAGTCTAACTGCTAAGAGTTTTAATATGTCTGACTGCTATGTGTGCTCATTCATACCTCAACATTCACAGACCAATCCATGCTTAACATCCAATCCAGTTCCACTAGATGACTCAGTATTTGCCAAACTGTGGAGGATGTGGGCCTAGGTGTGGTACGTTGTGTCCGTTACTTTCTTGTGGAAGGTGCTTCGAGCCATCCCCTGTGCGACGGTTCCCGGTGTACAGCTGGTTGGGTAAAACCGATCAACTTTACTGCAGTTGGAGTCCGTGCTAATGTAAAGGGATGGGTTTCTGAACCTGTTATGAATACAATGGTTCCACACGCAGGGGGCTTCCCCTGTCCGACTGACCACGTTTGGGTTTGTGGTAACAAGGTTTATCTGTACCTTCCCTAGGGGTGGTGTGGTGTGTGTTATGTAGCAAAGTTACAACCTGCAGCTCTTGTGATTCCCAAAGACGGTGTTACCGACATCCTCTACACAACACTATATAGAACACGTTCTGTCCTCTCTGCTACTACATCTCCACCACTGATATCAGATCGAAGAGGTATATTTATGACACTCTTTCCAATGTATGGCGCAGCATATTTAGCACGTAGAATGAATGACATGCACTGGGAACTGGAGGAACTCACCTTGATTTGACATGCCAACTTAAAGATGACCCTGAGAAGAAAGCGATGCGAGCTATGATTTTACAGAATAGGATGGGTCTTGATTATGTGTTAGCCTCTCAAGGAGGCCTGTGCACAGTTATTGGTGATCACTGCTGCACATTCATTCCTGATGGTACATCTAACTATTCTCTCATTGTTGCTCAGCTCCAACATCTTAAAAACAAGCTCACTAATGATGCAGACGAGGGCATGGGGTGGGGTGACCCCTTCCCATGACTTGTGTCTGGTGATTGGTCTACTATCCTACTGAAGATTTTCACACTGATTCTCACACTAATGATCTTCTTTTTCATGTTCATTTGTTGTGTCATCCCTTGCTTCAAGGCCCTCATGAGTAAAACTATTAGCGGGACCGTGTCTGAGGTGATGTTGAGTAATGAGGTTAGAGCACTCATAGCAGATTACCCGATTGAAAGTGGTTTAAAGATTTGATTTTTTGAATGTTAGAATGATTCTTAATGATTCCTAATTGAAGATTTCTAGATGACGTTTTCAATTATTGTTGATTGCTAATCACAGTTTCTAATATCCTCTGAGTGTAAGTTGATGAAGTTGTTATAAACATGAACATGTTACAGAAAACCTCACAAGGGAGTTGTAATGATGTGATTATGAGAATTTGACATTCATCAATGATAAACAGGAGGGAAATGTTGGAATAATTATTCCTTTTTATTGTTTATTGAGTGCTTACTTGTGCTTTAGTTATCATTGAGTGACTGTGACCTTCTACAGACTAGAACAGGTCCATCAAGTCCTGAAAAATGCAGCTATGAAGTAAACATGCTAAATGACGCACTAATTGATTACATTCTTGCTTTGTGATTCTGTGTAAAAGGTTACGTGACAGAATGTGCCTGATTCAAGATTGTTACTGACTGCCACACCTAAATAAAAGGCCGGGGGAGACCAGGACTCATTGGAGAAGGATTCTGTAGCAGCTGTGTTACAGTGGTGTCCTGTCTCCCCTTGCAAGTAAAAAGATCTGAGTTGCAATGATATTTCGACCTAATAAACACTGAGTCAATAGTAACAGACAGTATAAGTATGGATCATGTAACATTACCATTCTTAATTTAGGAATTGCTTTTAAAAAAATAATATTTCTTAATATAAGGACAACCTATGCTTTATACTATGGCATTTTTCCTAAAATTAGATGTAAAAGAAAATCGCAATATATCAACTTGCTTACAATTTCACAGTATATCGCAATATACTGAATCGTAACCTCTGTATCATGATAGGTATTGTATTGCCAGATTCTTGCCAATACACAGCTCGAGTGTTACAGTTATAAAACGTTAGATTTCAGAAGTGGCAGACAAAAAAACCTGTGTGGCTAGTAGAAATGTTCAGTGGCACGTGAGGAAAAAACTCAATTTCAGACCCTGATTTGCCGTATTATGAAAATGGGTGTGTGTGGTGATATTCCTAGAAAATTGCTGATTTTCCCCACTGTAAACACACAAAAAATTGAACTATAAATCAACCAGGGCTGAAATCTTTAAATATAACCTGCTGTACCTGCCACAGCCAACATTTACCCTGTATTTAGCAGGTGGTGTTACCTCATTCTGCAATAAATAATGACTTAACAGACGTTTATTTAAATGAAAATCTTTGAGACTGTCACTTTAAATTAAATATCTAAAAAAAAACAAAAAACTTTAAACTAAATTTTGTCCTGATTCAATTTAAACATCAACATCTTTTGACTGGCAAATCACAAAATTAAGGCTTAAGTATGTTAAAATCAAGTTTATTTGGTTGAAATCTAATTTTAAACTTAAAAGGAGGACAGCAGTTGGACCGAGACTCACGCAGCCTGTTGATGTCAGTTTCCATCTTATCCATCCTCTTGAGCATTCCCTGACCCCTTACGGAGTCATTGTGGTGGGCCTTCTGGAGTCGCTCTGAATGGGTATGAACCTCCCTCTTTATGGAGCCGAGGTACAACAGAGCCGCAACCATGGTAAAGGCCAGAATCGATCCTTTAATCCAGCCAGATCTCATCCTGGTGCAACTGTGCATGGCATGTGTCTTGTTTGGCCTTGCATTAAAGAAAAAGGAGAAAGTTTTCCCCTGCTTTTAAATTCAGGTGATCTCTCCTTCTCCCCACCCCCTTGCACACACTCTTACACTAATACAGTCACGCACGCCGACGCACCATAACTGTGTTATCTGATATCCTGAAGTTCACATCAGATTTGCCAGAAGTGCCAGTTTCAGTCTGGTTTTCACTCTGCTGCCTCCTTGCTGCATTACACCAGGTGTGCATCATTAGCTGTAGTTACCTGGGGAGGACAGAAAACCAGAAGTGCTCTGTAGGTGACAGGATCAGGACTGACAGACTGACAGACTGACAGACGTTTCCTAAGATGCTTCTCCTGAAAATGTATCAGGGAGCATGCACTCTAATTAAGAGATAAAAGATTTATTTCTGTCATGCCAAGCATCTGGCCCATCTGGCTTAAATCCACAAGACACCACTATTTATCTAACATGCATTTTCAAACCAAAAGAAACATTATATGTACTTCTATATACTTTCAAATTATATTTATACATAATTATGCTCAAATCCAGAATAGCAGAAGAAAGAAAATGAACACTAAAATTCGGGCTTTTTCACAGTTAAACTGGCTATATACTGTGACGTTTTTTTTGTAAAATTTTCCAACATCTCATGAAATTACTTTTTTCCACCATAGAATAATTTTAAATGCTATAATACGACCGTTTTCATGATTTTTTTCAACATCCAGAAAATTTGACGTTTTCATCGAAAAATTTCGACACTAAACGTGCCCATTAAGTTTTAGTTAAGTGTGGTAAATCCTGGACATTTCATATAGAAAGTACCTCAATGTGCCTGACCTCTGACCTCCAGGTGCTGAGGCTGGTGTCGGACCTTCGGAACCACCCTGCAGCAGTGCTGATGTCTGAGGGCCACCCGATGGTGATCAGCTCCGATGACCCGTCTCTGTTCGGCACCACGGGCCTCTCCTACGACTTCTATCAAGCCTTTGTTGGCATCGGAGGATTAAAAGCAAACTTGGGTACTCTGAAGGAACTGGCTCTTAACTCCATCAGGTGGGAATCACTTGATTTGATCGGTTTTACCGTATTACTCATCACAGTCATAGTATGGCAAAAAAAAAAAAAGCATTATTTCAAATTAACTAAAGGCATAGTATGTCAAAAAAGTAAAATAAATGTCATAGCATGTAGAAAAAAAATAAAAACTCACAGTATATTATGTAGAAACATAAGTCAGTATAGTATGTAGAAATTATAGTATAGTATGTCAAAAAGTAAGTCATAGTATAGTATGTAGAAAAGTAAAAAAAATGTAAAAAAAACAGTCATAGTATAGTATGTAGACAAAAATAAAAAAGTCACAGTATAGTATGTAGAAGTTATAGTATAGTACGTAGAAAACTAAGCGTATGGTATGTCAAAAAGTAAGTCATAGTATAGTATGTAGAAAAAAATAAGTCAGTATAGTATGTAGAAAAATAAGTCAGAGTATAGTATGTAGAAGTCATAGTATAGTATGTAGAAAAAAAAGGTAAAAATAAGTCATAGTATTTATAAAAAATGCACTAATATGTCGGTAGGTCATGTTATAAAGTCATCGTATATAGAAAAAAGTCAAATAGTCGTGTCTTTTCTTCTGACCTCTCTATTGATCCGGTCTGTTGGTTGTTGTGTCAAAGTTCAGCTCAAAGCGAAGTCCCCAGTAACGCTGTATAATAATATATATATATATATATATATATATATATATATATATATATATATATATATATATATATATATATATATATATATATATATATATTTATTTTTTTTTTTTGTTGGACATACTATATTATGTTTTTTTCAACATATACAAGTGCTTGTTATTCAATTTACTATACACTGTACTATGGCTTTCTTTTGACATATTACACGATGACCTTACTATACTATGACGTTTTATCATTTTTTTCAGTGTACTAGGATGACAGTATGACATTTTTGACACACTGTTCTATGACTTATTTTATCACTTTTGTCGAAATACTATAAAAATATTTTTTCAACTATACTATACTATAACTTTTTACCACTTTTTCTACATAGTATATAACTTTTTTACCACATTCTATTACTTTTTTCAACATACTATACTATAACTTGACATACTATTCTGACTTTGTTCGACATACTATACTTTGACTTTTTTGTAAAATACTATATTATGACTTTTTTTCCACATACGACACTGTGACATTTTTTTCCGATATACTATACTATGTAATTTTTTTTCGAGATATTATACTGTGACATTTTTTTCGACATACTTTACTATGACTATGTTTAAACATACTAAACTATGACCTTTTTTGACAAACTATACGATGACTTTTTTTTTTAACACACTACACTGACATTTTTTTGCCATACTATATTAGACCTTTTTTTTAACTCTATTATGACTTGTTTTCGACATACTATACTATGACGTTTTTTGTAAAATTTTCCAACATTCGATAAAATAGCTTTTTTCACAATAGAATTATTTTACATGCTATAATACGACCGTTTTCATGATTTTTTTCAACATCCAGAAAAATTTGACCTTTATATCGAAAAATTTCGACATACTATACTATGACGGTTTTTCTTGTAAAAATTTTCCAACATCTCATGAAATTACTTTTTTCCACCATAGAATAATTTTAAATGCTATAATACGACCGTTTTCATGATTTTTTTCAACATCCAGAAAATTTGACGTTTTCATCGAAAAATTTCGACACTAAACGTGCCCATTAAGTTTTAGTTAAGTGTGGTAAATCCTGGACATTTCATATAGAAAGTACCTCAATGTGCCTGACCTCTGACCTCCAGGTGCTGAGGCTGGTGTCGGACCTTCGGAACCACCCTGCAGCAGTGCTGATGTCTGAGGGCCACCCGATGGTGATCAGCTCCGATGACCCGTCTCTGTTCGGCACCACGGGCCTCTCCTACGACTTCTATCAAGCCTTTGTTGGCATCGGAGGATTAAAAGCAAACTTGGGTACTCTGAAGGAACTGGCTCTTAACTCCATCAGGTGGGAATCACTTGATTTGATCGGTTTTACCGTATTACTCATCACAGTCATAGTATGGCAAAAAAAAAAGCATTATTTCAAATTAACTAAAGGCATAGTATGTCAAAAAAGTAAAATAAATGTCATAGCATGTAGAAAAAAATAAAAACTCACAGTATAGTATGTAGAAACATAAGTCAGTATAGTATGTAGAAATTATAGTATAGTATGTCAAAAAGTAAGTCATAGTATAGTATGTAGAAAAGTAAAAAAAATGTAAAAAAATAGTCATAGTATAGTATGTAGACAAAAATAAAAAAGTCACAGTATAGTATGTAGAAGTTATAGTATAGTACGTAGAAAACTAAGCGTATGGTATGTCAAAAAGTAAGTCATAGTATAGTATGTAGAAAAAAATAAGTCAGTATAGTATGTAGAAAAATAAGTCAGAGTATAGTATGTAGAAGTCATAGTATAGTATGTAGAAAAAAAAAGGTAAAAATAAGTCATAGTATTTATAAAAAATGCACTAATATGTCGGTAGGTCATGTTATAAAGTCATCGTATATAGAAAAAAGTCAAATAGTCGTGTCTTTTCTTCTGACCTCTCTATTGATCCGGTCTGTTGGTTGTTGTGTCAAAGTTCAGCTCAAAGCGAAGTCTCATAAAATCTGAATATCCGCTTTGACTCAAATAAATACCAGCGGCCATCAAATTCAAAGACCTCGTCCACATTATGGAAATCATCTAAATATTCAGCCATGACATAGTAAATGTTAAACTACGCTTTCTGTACTCCACAGCAACACGTCACCGTGCGATATTTCAGAAGGAGATTTCTCTTTGAGCGAGACTCTTTCCATAATGTCAGACCCGTAATAACAATCAGAGGTTGTCATGGCAACAACAACCACTTTTAGTGGGCGTAAATGACCACTTTCAGAAACTGTTGTCCCCATAAGCAAAGAGTATAGAAGCGTTGGTTTTTTGACAACAGCCACCATTTTGGACGGAAAACACTTATTATATTCACACTATTTTATTGTTCAACACAGGCCATTTAGGTAGAATATGACAATAGAAATAATTTAGTTTTAATTTTGTGTGGCACTTTGTTGGTGGACGCTTTCAGTCCAAAATGGCGGGAGTGTAGATTTATTGTAATGGAACTGACTCACTTCTTGGCAAAATGTTTTTGCTATTAGTCAGAGAGACTCAAAAACATGGGAAAATAGGGTCTAGGTTGGAAAATACCCTTTAAGTCTGATTTTCATATCAGAAATGAATAGAAATCAAAGGCTGCAGGAAGTGAGATAACTTATAAGCTTTGGTAGCAGAAAAAGTGATTTCTAGTGTATAGTGGATATTTTGAGCCAACAACTAACCTTCCCATTAACATCATAGTTCAATGATGAGTGTCTTCACCCTGCAGGTACAGCTCCCTACCAGCTCATCTGAAGGACAAAAGTCTTGTCATGTGGCAGAAAAAATGGGACGCCTTCATCTCAAATCAGTCATGACAACCGAACCATCGTGGATCCTGTTTGCACTGACTTATGATTGTAACAGCACTAAACTAAAGCAAACATCTATAGCCCTTTATTTAAACAACATGCTTAACTGGAGCTGCTTAATCTTTGTAATTGATTGGCTGAGAAAGAGTTAGAGGATGTTTTGGTTTGACGTAGGACAGGTATCGTAGGTCTGAAACAACTACGTTAAGCTTTGCCAAGTGACATGACTTTTATACCCTATGACAGGCGTTAGGAACACAGAAATGGGCATTATTACTGAGAAACTACCAGACCAAAGCCAGATAGGTCACAAACTGGTCTTTGTACATGTGTTTAAGGCTCCATCTACATGTATACGGATATTTCCCCCTATATTTAAAATCTGTCCACACAACTGCACTCGAATGCAAAAACGACTCCGCCGCTCGCCGTAATATTTACGTCACCAGATGTGAGATCACAAGTTAAAGGCCAAGGAGTTTTGTTAGCGCTCTTCTCACTCCCTTTCCTTCAGCTTCATTACAGTCATCAGTTGGACATCAACTGTCTCTTTACATAAATAAATGGGGAAAGGGAGGTCATTCGTCGTGATAAACACCGCTGCTAAGCAACGGCAATGTTACTGTCCGAGTCTAGAAGCTACAGATGCTAACAATTTAGCGAGTGGGTAACATAATGCAGGAAATTCAAATGATAACATGACAGAGGAGAAAGGTGAGACTGTCAATATTTTCCTCAGACATATTACAATATGACTAAAATTACAATATACTGTATTAACCGCTAAATTTAACTTCCGTGGGCTCCACCGTTTCTGACAATGTCAACAAACACGTCACAAGTCGTGAACTCTGAGCTTTCAGAAGCTTTCCAATTACAAGGTCGTTCATATGGACACCAACTCGTAAACACGAACCCATCTGAAGGCATCATATATCTATCGCCCTTCTGAGTGCGCCGAACCTCGCCTTCAGTCTTCATTCGGCCACGTTAGCAGCACTAACAAAACTTTAAAAAAGCAAGTAATCTGCCGTCTATCGTTTCTGGCTCATGCTCATTACACAAAGCAGTCCACAGTTTGCGTGTGGACCAGAGGCCAAAACATTGAGGAAAATATCCGGTTTTAGAAATATCTGCATACATGTAGACTGAGCCTAAATACACAATGAAACTACAGGATAATAAGGACTACCATTAGTCCTTGAGCCGGACCAGATAGCGGTACCTCCCAAGGTGGCAAAACTTCAATGGTACCATTTTATTTGTTACACCAACAGAAGTGAATTAAGTAGGTACTGAAACATCTGGTCATTTGGAAATGCTATCAGGTATTATTTTACTTCTGTTGGTGTAACAAATAGTTTTGCCGCCTTGGGTGGTACTGATATCTGGTCTGGCCCAAGGACTGACACTAAACTAGTCTGCTACAAGTCAGTCAGTCCTCTGAGGGGTATAAGCTGTCCAAATCCAATCTTTTGTTGTCATAAAAAAGGATTTTCCACACAAAAACTGAAATAACAAATGTTCTCGAAGACATATTTGTATTCAAAACACAGAAAAAGAAAATCACTACTCAATGGAAGTTACATTAGTCAAAAACATATGAGGCAAAAAACAGGATTAAATGAGTCTTGTGGAACCAAGTTGTCCAGTGTGAAATGTAAACTCACCCCAGATCTTTCTCCTAGCTGCAGTTTTTGTACAATAATGTCTCATTTGTCATCTTCTGGGCCCTGCTCAGCCGTCTGTCAGTGGTCTTTGATGTGATGTTGTATCTTCCAGGTCTGACCGCTGCACTTCTGAACAACAAGTTTGTAATAGTTGTCTTCACCCATCGCCATTTCCAGGCATCTCTTTGTTTCTCTGTTCTGGATCGGTTCATTCTGGGAATAAAAGAAGAATAAATCATTTCTGTTTCTCCAAACAGACCAACAGCTTTGGTGTACATTTAGATTTAAAACTAGGGCTGCAACTAATTATAGTCATTATTGATCTTGATTCATCAGTTAGTTATTAATTATATTTACAGAAATAAACTAATCTCTTGCTAAAATCTGGTCATATAAAACTAACAATTTAAATACGTCACCTCAGGTTTTAGGAAACAATTTGGAGCATTTGACTATTTTCTAACATTTTATTGACAGTTATCAAGAATATAGTCAGCAGATTAATCTGCAGCTAATGATTATTACTGTAGTTGATAAATCTGTTGGATTAGCGGTTTGGTCCATAAAATGTCAGAAAATGTTGATCAGTGTTTCCCAAAGCCCAAGATGACGTCCTCTAATGTCTTGTTTTGTCCACAACGCAAAGATATTCACTTTACTGTCATAGAGGAGTAAAGAAACCAGAAAATATTCACATTTAATAAGCTGAAATCAGAGAATTTTGACTTTTTTCTAAAACAAAAAACAAAAACGATTAAACCAATCAAAATAGCTGACAACTAACTGATTAAGCATCACATCTCTACTTTAAACTGTATTATTTACCTGTTTAAAATCCCACAGCATGTGGAATTTCTTCTGCTGGGCCAGTTTGCAGTCGTACAGTCCCGGGTAGACTCCGGTCCCGGGATCCACCAGACAGCGGTTGCTGTTGTACTTGTGGGATTTTATCCCGCCGATGAAGAGTTGTCCATTGGTGCGATAATAACAGTGCTACAGCAAAGAACAATAATAATCCATAAACTTAAAATAAACCACAGTCGGTGTGCTTGCAGTGACTCTCTGAACGTACCTGAGGGGAGTAGAAGTGGCATGCATATGCGATGGGTGTGTTCCCCGGCATTGGGCCTTGGTCAATGCAGAGATCTGGTTTCAGACTATTCATCAGCTGCAAACAGATGCAGAAATACAGAAGTAACACTTTAAAGCATCAAATAGATATCGTGGCATAGCACACATACTATTTACATGATCATCTAGTGCACTGGTCTCTTCTTGATTTTAGGTGGTGTAAGACAAGTTTTTAAAAATATACACAGTTGGCCTATATCTCAGCATTTCAGTCATTTCTGTGAGGAAAACTACGGTAAATGACATTGTGACAGTCTTGGATTATTATTTACGATGTAAACAGGATCAGGACATGGTGGAGACCTGAACACAGGTTATATTCAGTCTTCCCACTCTGCTATTATGATTGTTAAAATAAAGTATACATAGTACAGAGAATTGTATTAAAAGTTCTTAAAAAAAAGCAGGAAAACTCATCTATTCACAAGAAATCACCTCAAAATTCATCAAATAGCTCGTTATTGCGTTCACTTTTTGAGTAATTGAAGAGTTTATCATTTGCTCTGTACTGTTATTGTTATGCATTGAATATAACACAAAATATCCATAAAATATGTAATTTAGTCAGAGGTCATCGTTTACTCAATGATAGAAAATGGTTCCTTTAAGAAAAAAGGTTGGGAACCACTGATCTAGATACAACTGCTGAGGCTCCAACTTTTCAGCTGCGGATTAATAAACATTTAGTGGTCCTGTGAGTATTTATGGAGGACAGAACCTGCCAAAAAATAAATCAATGACGATCCACTGCAATAATAAATAGAATTTTAAGATTAATATAATAAAATTAATGTTGACTATAAGAAAACAATAGTTTGACCTGACCTCTATTATCTGGATAGATTGTCAGTCAGTTACAGGGCGTCATTGTCTTTTACACCAGTGGTTCCCAAGTTGGGGCTTCGGTTACACAAAGACAGTTAAGAGGATGCAAAAACTAACAGAAAATACAGTATTATTTTCCTCTTGTCTTTCCTTTCATTAATTATTGATTTTTTTTTCCTCTTCAGGCCTCAAAAAGGTGGTCATAACTTTGTTTTAAGAAGACAAACAGGTTGGAAACCAAAAGTCTACATGACAATCATAAGCCAAATATAACTGACTTGCTATTAATAGATATCCTGTGACGTGGCTGATTAAGACTCTTAAATTTGATAGTGAAAAGATGTCTTAAATGTATTAATGAAACCTAAAATTGTTTCCACTCACCGCTCCATAACCCAGCAGATCACTCAGAGGGTCCAGCAAGGGGTAAACATTATCCAGATACCACTTAAAGGGTTTACAGTTCAGCTTCTCTCTCAGCTTCTTCCTCTCTGACACATCCCCGATGTCTATCCCATGTTTCTGTGGGGAAAAAACAGGGTAAAAGGCTTAAAGCTCTCTGTCAATCCCAGGAAAGCAACAACACTCATGAAATATGTATCTGTAAAAAGGGAAAACCACATAAGTAAAAGCAAAATGATTATCTATGGCACAAAATAGTGCAGTTAAAGTGTAAGGCTTAAATAGAAATAGAATAATAAAGGAATATCTTATCTTAGAAGTAAATGAATGTAAAGACGATGTAGTATGGATATACATGAGATGAAATGTGTACACAGAGGTGTGTAGTATGTAGTAATGACAAGTACTAAAAATATATATACAGTGGTGTAAACAGGAGCGTAGTATGTATAGAGAAGTTGGAAATATGTATACAGTATATCAGGGTTGTCAAAGTTGATGTAATAACGCGTTACCAACCGTATCATAGTAGACACACTGACAGATGTTGCTGCAGTTTGCCATGTTATGATTTGAACAGATTGTTTATGCTTTATGCATTTATATAAAGCAGCCTATTTGCCTACTCTCATGTTGATAAGAGTATTAAATACTTGACAAATCTCCCTTTAAGGTACATATTTCCAGTACATATTTTGAGCATTTCTTGCGCTAAATACAATACCTGTGAGGGTGTCTAGGCAATATTTGTCATTGTTTTGTGTTGTTAATTGATTTTCAATGATAACTATGTACATAAACATAAATGCATTAAATACTTGACAGATCAGGTACATTTTGAACAGATAAAACATGTGCAGTTAATCATGATTAACTATGGACAATCATGCCATCAATTGGGATTAAATATTTTAATTGACTTAAAGTCCTTATATGTACTGTATATACAGTACACAGAGGTAACAGTATGTAAAATATATAAAGTGTAAATGGTTAAAGGCCACAAATATAGGTTTTGATAAGTAAGAAGAACTACAGTGTTTGCACAATCAGTCACATCCTCCACAACACTGTGATTGATTAGGTGTCAGCCCTTACCTCGAGGGGAATGTTCCATGCAATGTTGACATTGTATTTATATTCATCCAGCCACACCTCTGCCACCCTCAGTGCATTACGCTTCATCATCTCACCCAAGTTTGGGAGGTAAGGCTTTTTGGCCCGTTCAATGTGGGCGATTTTAGAGCAAGGTATGACCTCTACGCTTCCTCCACACAGCCACACCTGCCAAAACACAAAGGTCACATGTTTTAAATGTAGCCGTTTCAGGCCATTCAACAATTAAACCTTATTTCTGGGAGGAAATTATCATTGCACAAGGAAACATACTGTACAGAGAATATCCCGTTTTAGACGGGAAGTCCAAAGCAAAATACACACTGCACTCTAACGCTCCAGTACTCTTAGCCAAACAAACATTTGTGAAATCGAGTTTCCATCCAAGGCTGCCTTCAAATGAGTGAGTGAGCTTGTGTTTACAACATCGGAAGTCATGAACACGGTATGTGTTGCGTTCAAGTGGTTAAGTCGTGAAGAACGCCGAACCGAGCGACGGCAACATTAACACTGTGTAATGTAGAGTCTAGAAGCCACAGAGGCTAGCAATTTAGCAAGCTAGCAAGTGGGTAACAGTGAAGGAAATACAAAAGGCATAGCATTTTTCTCAGAGATATAAAATTACAAAGAAATGAATGATAAATAACTGAACTTTCATGGCCTCCACCATTTCTGACAACGTCAACAAACACGTGACAGAGTGTTTGGGAGGGAGGAGTGTTCACATAGACTCTTCTCCAATAGTTCAGTCTGGATCAGTGGCAAACTGACCGACGTTACCCCCTCTAGAGCTACGCTGTTAGCATGGCTAAAACCTTTGAACCACCATTCCACATTTACAAACTTCATACAGGTCCTTAAGATTAAATCAGTTTTTTGGAGTTTAATAGCATTTTAGTCACTTTGAAAAGACCCTGAAAACTCACCCGGATGCCGAGCTCCACATTTTCGCCACCATATATTTTCATCCCACCATCGAGGCTTCCGATCTCGCCAAAGAACTTGCGATCAGCTACAAGAATCCCCATGATGGACGGGCTCCTGACAACAGACAAATTGAAATGTGAACAACAACCACACTTCGTACATGGTCAATGTAAAGTCCCACAATTTGAGAGTAATTAGAATGGTCACCTCCTCAAAGTGATAGATAGATGATAGATGTACATCAACCATAACATTAACATTATGACCACTGACAGGTGAAGTCAATAACACTGATAATCTCATTATAATAAAAAGTGTCAGAACACAGTGTATCACAGTTTGTTGTGTATGGGGCTGCGTAGCTGTAGACCAGTCAGGGTGCCATGTCCACGCTGTCCTAATCTTATGTCTGATCAGTGTATTTATCTTCCCATGTAGATAATTTTGTTTTCATTTGCTCAAATTTTGACATATCTAATACATTCCTCCACCAGAAAACAGGTCATGGTGTGTAGCCTATTAGTTTGACTTTCAAAATAAGAGGTGGTTTGAACAAAGAGGAAAGAAGACTATAGCTCATTTTTATTAATAATGTTCTGAATAACACCGATGTGCAGAATGCTGTCACGTAAAACAGATTGAAAGCTTTTGCCTGATTTTAAAAATACCACAAGAAATGTTAACTAAATGATAACAATGGAAGCTATCACTGTGAAGTATTTATCAGCAGGTTTCCTTGTAGACTGAGTCGTTGTATTGTTGTTCTACGCCTGTTTGCACACTGTACTGATATGTACTTCTACTCAGACTCAAAGGAAGAACAAACTGACATGCAGCTACTGTATTTACCAGCATGTTCATGGCAGAGAGCAGTTTGTTTGTCTGTTGACACTGTTCATGTTGCCTCAGTGTTGTAAAAACACACCACATCAAGTACACATATCGTCCTGAGGCACGTCTATATTATGCAAATATCCACAGTAGTGATCCTGAATCTGTAAATGCAAAACTCAGTGGTGGTGATTGTTTTTAAAACAGCCGTCTCATTTCAGAAACAGTATCCCAGTTATTCAGAATAACTCACAGATTTCCAGTATTTTTTAACCTTTAATAGAATAATATTTGCAATGACAACGAGGGTCTTTGGATGATCCTGTGTAAACATTATTTATGGATAAACGAAGTGCAGGCCAATTATAGAAGACCTACATCCGTCATTTTGGACTGTAATCAAGTCGACTACCGTAATGACACCAGTTAAACGTCCGCCGTGCAAACATTAAACAAAATTATTTCTGTTCTATTGTCAAAATTTTTATCTCTACTGAAATGCCCTAAGTTGAACAATGGAAATCTTATAAATATGCATACTATGATAACTATATAGTTTATTATTATTTTGCATGGCTGCTTCCCAGAGGAGCATAAACGAGCGACGGACATAACTGGAAGTTCAAAAAATCTAGTACACACATTTTTTAGAGCAATCTCAAACTTTTTCCATGTCAAGGATCCAAAATGGAGTCCAATAGACCACAGACCACGGATGTAGAAGAGGTTGAGTCCTGTACTGTAACCTTGTGTATTAATAAATAGCCTACAACTCCATTAATTCTGTTTATGTCATGCTACTAGCACTACTAGCTACTGGCCGACAGCCGGTGGTTTGGGAACAGAGACGTTAATACATCCACCACAGTACAGGCTTACAGCCTACAGCCCATGGGTGTTTTATAAGATAATAAAAGTGCTAAATTATAGCCAATATATCATTATTACAGCAACATACGTGCAAGGTGGTGCAGTCCTGTTGGTCTGATGTATGTTTATTATGCCGAGGAAAATAAACCTGGGTTCAGCTATTAGTTCATTTAAAGACATTTTAGGACAAAATGATTTAAATCAGGACTATAAGTGTTCCTACTGGGAAGTTGATTTACCTTGAAAAAAAATTATCCTGTGATTGACAGACTTCTTGTTTTCATTCCAAAATGGCGGCAGCGCTACTGCAGCGCCATCCAGCAACTGTTGTCAAAAAAGCACCAGTGTTTTGCCTCCTTGCTTCTATACTCTTTCATTGCGCTTTCTTGCTGAGCGTTAGATGAGAAGATCGATACCACTCTCGCAGATGTGAGTGGCATTAATCTCATCATCTATACTAAGTCTCGGGAAGTCACATTTCCCAAAATGTCAAACTATTCCTTTAAGTGTGACAGTACTGTATGTGTTTTTGTGTGTGTTTCAGAACTGACTTTTAAACTTACTTTCCAGGTTGTGACTCGTCCTTTAAAGCGTACCACTCAGGTCTGAAGGACTCGTACATGCACCAGAGAGCCCAATCGAAGGCGTCTGCCGCAGGTATGTAAGGAATTAGTGTCAGGTCATCAAAGTTTACTTTGTCAAACACTGGAGTCAGTATCAAGGTGCGGTCCTCTTTAATTCGAGCCAACAGTGGCTCTGCCCTGGACACACAGAGTTTGACTTACAGCTGCATATTCATAAAGCACAGCAAAGAAAAATTATCCGTGACAACTCACATAAACCAACCATTGTATATGAACTTCTATGTGAGCGTCCAAGATGGCCACCACGTCCCCCACAGCAGCCTTCCATCCCGACAGTCTGGCCTGGGTGAGGCCGAGGCGCTCGGAGTGCCTGACTCTCTTCACCAGGCCTGGACGCTCCTCTTGGATGGATGTGACGTAGTCATCCAGTTTCTCCATTAAATCCTCTGCAGGAAGTAAAGATAGTAATCTGAGCTGTAGATTCAGGCTACAGCTCACAAAAAACCCAGTCAAGACAAAACCAACCCACCCAAACTAAAATTTCACTTAACTTGGATGGACGCTTTATTTGCGGCGCTTACAACAATGAAAAGTCATATTAAAGGAATATATAATAGCCTAAATCTAGATCACTCACAGAACTTAAGCTGATTTAGCTCCAAATTATCCACCGTGTTCGGTTCTACCCTTTTAGATCTATTGAGCAATATAAACCAGTTTACCTATAAGGATTAATGTCTGAGAGCCGGTATGCTTTCCTGACATTAGTATACTTATATAATGCAAAAACATGGAAAAAAACTTTCTAAAAAAATGTTATAAGGGTGAAATGTTGCTGCATAACAGGAATGATTCATATATATCCCAAACTCTACCTGATTCAACCTCTTCTCAAGGTGAGGGAGCCTGTGTGACAGACAAATTCAAGCAAGTGTTTCCTCTTTTGGCAGTCAATAGAAACATGCTCAGATTTCTCAGATGCAAATATCGGAAGTTACCATTGGGCAGAAAAGATAAGATATGTAGTGTAATTTGGGTGAAGTGGTCCGTTAACAGCCCAACTCCCACATTGAGTAATCTACTATAGCTGGATGATACAACAGGATGCTGTCACAGCAGGTCGACCCACCGTTACTGCTGTGGTCGTCCACCAGTATGATTTCTTTCAGCAGTCGAGCCGGTGTCTTGTCTATGACGCTGCGAATCGCCCGTTTGATGACGGAAAGAGCTTCATCCAGGTAGATTAACACAACGCTGATAGACGGCAGATCCTCGGGGTACTTTCTCTCAGCACACCTGTGAGAGGAGAAAAAATGGTAGTTTGAGACAGAATAAACCAGTAGGAAACATAGGCACAGTGGTGGAAAGTACATTTACTCAAGTACTGTATTTAATTATAATTATGAGGTACTTTACATTGTATTTTACTTTATACCTTTACTCCACTTCATTTTGAAAGCAAAAATTGTACTTTTTACTCCACTACATTTATTTGACAGCTTTCGTGACTACTTACTTTGCATATTCAAATTATTAATATTAAAAAACGTTTTAAAAATAAATAAACTAATACATTATGATGTATTATCACAGTTTAAGTTACTCAGCAGTATGTAAAGCACTTTTACCTGCTACAACATTAAAGTGATGAACACATGCATCACTAATTATAATTCAATATTAGAATATATCTTCTTCTGAAATGGGCCATAATGGATAATACATAGTACTTTTGTTACTCTAGTATATTGATGACAATACTTTTGTACTTTTACTTACAGTAAATATCACTTTAAATGCAGAACTTTTACTTGTAAGAAAGTATTTTTACTCTGTAGTATTGAGGTCTTCATGCGTAGGTTATCCCCTCTGAACTTTTTGATGCAATCTGTTAATGTTAATTGACAAATTTGTAGCTCATCTTGATTATGGCTGCAACTAACTATTACTTTTATTATTAATTAATCAGTCTAAAGATACATTGATTAATTGTTTGGGCAATAAAATGTCAGAAAATAATGAAACCATTTTAATGAGGGGCTCAAGTTAAAGTCTTCTTATAGTTTTGTTTTGACCTGCTAGTTAGTTTATTATCATAAAAAAACAATAGACAAGCAGCAAATGTTCACATGTGAAAAGTTGCAATAAGTGTAGTTTTGCCATTTTTCTTTTACAATTAACAGACAATAACATTTATCAAATTAATGCCAGTTAATTTTCTATCAATTGTTTTAGCTCTAATCTTAGTCACAAAGAAGCAGCCACTGCTCATTTAAGATATTAAATCAAGGTATACAGATTAAAATGCTAAAATTATATAAAATATATCTATACGTTTGGTGCTAAACTCACATTGATTTTTATCACAGCATTTTTATCCCTTGTCCCACATTTTCATTGGATCTAGTTTTCAATAGTCAAATCACTGCAGGACAGACGCTTATCTAAAAATCAGCCTTTTGTCCAACGACTGTGAAGAAAGCAGCGATGGCGGTCGGCACAGCACTGTTTGCTCTCAAACCACACACACGAGTCAAGTTCAGGTTAAGTTAGGCTACGTTACGTCCAACGGAGAAAATTGTGAGTCACCACAAAGTCACAAGCTATGCAGATTTAGGCCGAATATGATGGAAAGTACCACAAAGAAAAGGAAGAGCAGCTACAACAAACACTGTGAAACTACGTAGAAGTGGGTGGGTGAAGGTGGAGGCTGATTCTCAGGAGTTGTTTTTTGCAAAATGTGGCTGTTATTTTTCAATTTCAAGCAACACATGCGAGTCTAGTAAGAAACGTGCGGCTCAAAAAGAGACTTGCCGATCTGTGGATGCATTTGGGAAAATCATGGAGATGTTACAAGATAAGGGGCAGAATAGAAATATTTACTATTTAAGTTAGACAGACATTATATCAGAATCGTAGACTACCTCTCAACATTGTCCCAAACAAACTTACTTTGTCCCACATCTGTTTTTTTGGGATCTGGTCATCCTGTCAGAGTCCACCATGTTGCTCCGTCATGTTTCTACAGCAGCCCAGTATGGACAAACCAAACTCTTTACATCACCTGAAGGCCACCGTAGTTCTCCGACATGCTCGTGAAACTGCGGTAACGTGAGTTGCAGAGTGCAACACCGTGGTGCCATCAGCCACCATGTGACTTCCACTGCTCCTAAAGTAGTGTTATTATGGTAATGATGGCCTCTGAGCAAGGTGAATCACGGTTTTACAGCTCACATTACCACAGGAAAAGGAGGAGTGAGTGGAGCAGTTGATTGCAATCTGCAACCACACCATTAAATGTCGCCAAATCCTTCACAGTGCTCCTTTAAGGACATTAGATATAATGTCGCTTATCAGTAGTTTATTACCTCCTACGGGAGGTTACAATCACCTGGGCGGCCTGGTGTCAGGGATCTCTCTGTTGAGGGGCAGCCGGTCACTAAGGAAGGCGTTGTAGCCGAATCTCTGAAACGACTCCTCGGCCTCCTTCTGCTCCTCCTCCGACAGCCCATCACCCCACTTGCTGAACAGAGCCGAGTTCGGGTACAGCTTCCTCACCACCTTCCTCTCCTTCTTCACCTCCGCGTTGTTCCGTTTCACCAGTTCTTTCTTTTCAAGTTTATTCATCAGATTGACTGTTGACAAAAGAAAGCAGCTCAGTGTTTGTTTTACCCTTCTTATTATTCTGCCTCATATACTACGGGAATGAGTAGCAGATGGCGGATCCAGCAGGTGCTCCTCCCTGAAACACAAATAGATCACGAGCCATATAACAATAGCCAGTAATCTATGTACTGTTAATGTACTGGCTGAAACTTAACTAAAATTGATTTGTTCATTTGCGGGTCATTCTCTGACTGAACAGTTTACTAATCAATAAGTTGATTACCAGAAAATGAATTGGTTGCTATTTTGATAATTTAACCATCTTTTAGCCAGTTTTTACGCAAAAATCCCAAATATTTTCCAGTTTCAAATGTGAGGATTTGCTGTTTTACTTTATCATACATGATGGTAAACTTTCGATTTAGGATTGTTGGTTACATAAGACAAGATGTTCTAAGAAGATATAAAAGGCGTTTTTCACAATTTGCTTTGACATTTTATTAAAGAAACAATTAATATGTTAATTGAAAAATTATCAGCAGGTTAATCGATCATTGTTAGTTGCAGTCCTATTTAATATAACCAGTTTTTTAACAGCATTTTAATGATGGCATTTTGATGTAAAGCAGGTTACATTTAAAGATTTCAGCCCGGTTGATCTACAGTTAAATATGTGTGTTTACAGTGGAGGAAAATCTGTAATTTTCCAGGGATGTCACCACAGAGGGTTTTTTTTCCCTCACATGCCACTGAACATTTCTACAAGCCACACAATTTAAACGTTTTATAACTGTAACCCTGGGGCTGTGTATTGGCAAGAATCTGGTGATTTGATACGTATCATGATCCAGGGGTTACGATTCAATATATTGCGATAGATTGTGATACTGTAAACAAGGTGATATGTTGCTATTTTCTTTTGCAACTAATTTTAGGAAAACGGTCATAGTATAAAGAACACACCACCATATACGTCAAATCTGACTAAAAAAAGTTTACTTTATGTATTCAGAATAGTATAATCTGCATTTGCATTTAACACAGAGGATGCATATCTTTGCAAATAAAGTATTGACTGAGTTAATCTTTGCATATGATCAAGGTTTTTGAAAATAGATTTGAAATGTATTGCAATGATATTTCGACCTAATAAACACTGAGTCAATAGTAACAGACAGTATAAGTATGGATCATGTAACATTACCATTTTTAATTTAGGAATTGCTTTTAAAAAAATAATATTTCTTAATATAAGGACAACCTATGCTTTATACTATGGCATTTTTCCTAAAATTAGATGTAAAAGAAAATCGCAATATATCAACTTGCTTACAATTTCACAGTATATCGCAATATACTGAATCGTAACCTCTGTATCATGATAGGTATTGTATTGCCAGATTCTTGCCAATACACAGCTCGAGTGTTACAGTTATAAAACGTTAGATTTCAGAAGTGGCAGACAAAAAAAACCTGTGTGGCTAGTAGAAATGTTCAGTGGCACGTGAGGAAAAAACTCAATTTCAGACCCTGATTTGCCGTATTATGAAAATGGGTGTGTGTGGTGATATTCCTAGAAAATTGCTGATTTTCCCCACTGTAAACACACAAAAAATTGAACTATAAATCAACCAGGGCTGAAATCTTTAAATATAACCTGCTGTACCTGCCATAGCCAACATTTACCCTGTATTTAGCAGGTGGTGTTACCTCATTCTGCAATAAATAATGACTTAACAGACGTTTATTTAAATGAAAATCTTTGAGACTGTCACTTTAAATTAAATATCTAAAAAAACCCAAAAAACTTTAAACTAAATTTTGTCCTGATTCAATTTAAACATCAACATCTTTTGACTGGCAAATCACAAAATTAAGGCTTAAGTATGTTAAAATCAAGTTTATTTGGTTGAAATCTAATTTTAAACTTAAAAGGAGGACAGCAGTTGGACCGAGACTCACGCAGCCTGTTGATGTCAGTTTCCATCTTATCCATCCTCTTGAGCATTCCCTGACCCCTTACGGAGTCATTGTGGTGGGCCTTCTGGAGTCGCTCTGAATGGGTATGAACCTCCCTCTTTATGGAGCCGAGGTACAACAGAGCCGCAGCCATGGTAAAGGCCAGAATCGATCCTTTAATCCAGCCAGATCTCATCCTGGTGCAACTGTGCATGGCATGTGTCTTGTTTGGCCTTGCATTAAAGAAAAAGGAGAAAGTTTTCCGCTGCTTTTAAATTCAGGTGATCTCTCCTTCTCCCCACCCCCTTGCACACACTCTTACACTAATACAGTCACGCACGCCGACGCACCATAACTGTGTTATCTGATATCCTGAAGTTCACATCAGATTTGCCAGAAGTGCAAGTTTCAGTCTGGTTTTCACTCTGCTGCCTCCTTGCTGCATTACACCAGGTGTGCATCATTAGCTGTAGTTACCTGGGGAGGACAGAAAACCAGAAGTGCTTTGTAGGTGACAGGATCAGGACTGACAGACTCTTTCTAATTTGATTAATTTGCAACCCTGGGTACAACACTACTGTTTGTATTACAACAACCTTGTTCAGCACATCTGCTAACATCAGATCATCAAGCTGACAAGTCGATTTTGTTTTAGGTTTGTTTGTGCTGAGATTTTTTTTTGTCTCGGTGAAGATAAATCTCAGGATTCATCTAATCCATGTCACGTTCCCCTTGTTTCCTAAGATGCTTCTCCTGAAAATGTATCAGGGAGCATGCACTCTAATTAAGAGATAAAAGATTTATTTCTGTCATGCCAAGCATCTGGCCCATCTGGCTTAAATCCACAAGACACCACTATTTATCTAACATGCATTTTCAAACCAAAAGAAACATTATATGTACTTCTATATACTTTCAAATTATATTTATACATAATTATGCTCAAATCCAGAATAGCAGAAGAAAGAAAATGAACACTAAAATTCGGGCTTTTTCACAGTCAAACTGGCTCTTTTAAATGTTTCCTATGTGAACAGTCATAATTACCAAAACAATCTGTTTTTCAAAAGGAGAACAGAAAACAAAATTAATATTTTCTTCTTCCAGATTAACAGATAGTAGTCTCTGGTTCCTTAGATAAATTATATACAACATAATTCTCTGTACCATATACATTATTGTTTGTTTTTATCATCCTAAATGTATGAAGGCTCGGTCCGGTATTACCACTCAGCAACCATTTAACAAACAAATCTTGATATTTTCATAATTACAAAATGCCTAAATATGTAACTGTAAAGCACAGTGCACACGCTGTTGACCAAGAGCCACAAAACTCATTTATCCCCAGTAACGCTGTATAATATCTGATATATATATATATATATATATATATATATATATATATATATATATATATATATCTGTATATAATATCTAGCCTGCATTCCTCCATAGAGCTACATATGGTTCCCTTCCCATATCCCCACCATCACTATGTCATTTCATGTAATATTTTTATGATATACTATAGAATCACAATTTCTATTATATTTTTATGATATATGACACTATGACAAATTTTACTATGATTTTTATCAATATACTATACTATGACTTTTTAAAGATTTTTGTTGGACATACTATATTATGTTTTTTTCAACATATACAATTGCTTGTTATTCAATTTACTATACACTGTACTATGGCTTTTTTTTGACATATTACACGATGACCTTACTATACTATGACGTTTTATCATTTTTTTCAGTGTACTAGGATGACAGTATGACATTTTTGACACACTGTTCTATGACTTATTTTATCACTTTTGTCGAAATACTATAAAAATATTTTTTCAACTATACTATACTATAACTTTTTACCACTTTTTCTACATAGTATATAACTTTTTTACCACATTCTATTACTTTTTTCAACATACTATACTATAACTTGACATACTATTCTGACTTTGTTCGACATACTATACTTTGACTTTTTTGTAAAATACTATATTATGACTTTTTTTCCACATACGACACTGTGACATTTTTTTCCGATATACTATACTATGTAATTTTTTTTCGAGATATTATACTGTGACATTTTTTTCGACATACTTTACTATGACTGTGTTTAAACATACTAAACTATGACCTTTTTTGACAAACTATACGATGACTTTTTTTTTTAACACACTACACTGACATTTTTTTGCCATACTATATTAGACCTTTTTTTTACTCTATTATGACTTGTTTTCGACATACTATACTATGACGTTTTTTGTAAAATTTTCCAACATTCGATGAAATAGCTTTTTTCACAATAGAATTATTTTGCATGCTATAATACGACCGTTTTCATGATTTTTTTCAACATCCAGAAAATTTGACGTTTTTATCGGAAAATTTCGACATACTATACTATGACGTTTTTTGTAAAATTTTCCATCTCACGAAATGACTTTTTTCCATCATAGAATCATTTTGCATGCTATAATACGACAATTTCCATGATTTTTTTCAACATCCAGAAAATTTGACGTTTTTATCGGAAAATTTCGACATACTATACTATGACGTTTTTCTGTAAAATTTTCCATCTCACGAAATGACTTTTTTTCACCATAGAATCATTTTACATGCTATAATATGACCGTTTTCATGATTTTTTGCAGCATCCAGAAAATTTGACGTTTTCATCGAAAAATTTCGACATACTATACTATGACGTTTTTTTTTGTAAAATTTTCCATGTCACGAAATGACTTTTTTTCACCATAGAATCATTTTACATGCTATAATACGACCGTTTTCATGATTTTTTTCAACATCCAGAAAATTTGACCTTTTTATCGAAAAATTTCGACATACTATACTATGACGGTTTTTCTTGTAAAAATTTTCCAACATCTCACGAAATTACTTTTTTCCACCATAGAATAATTTTAAATGCTATAATACGACCGTTTTCATGATTTTTTTCAACATCCAGAAAATTTGACGTTTTCATCGAAAAATTTCGACATACTATACTATGACTTTTTTTGTAAAATTTTCCATCTCACGAAATGACTTTTTTCCACCATAGAATCATTTTACGATATAATACGACCGTTTTCATGATTTTTTTCAACATCCACAAAATTTGACGTTTTCATCGAAAAATTTCGACATACTATACTATGACTTTTTTTGTAAAATTTTCCATCTAACGAAATGACTTTTTTCCACCATAGAATCATTTTACATGCAATAATACGACCGTTTTCATGATTGTTTTTCAACATCCAGAAAAATTTGACGTTTTCATCGAAAATTTTCGACATACTATACTATGACGTTTTTTTGTAACATTTTACATCTCACGAAATGACTTTTTTTCACCATAGAATCATTTTACATGCTATAATACGACCGTTTTCATGATTTTTTTTCAACATCCAGAAAATTTGACGTTTTCATCGAAAAATTTCGACATACTATACTATGACGTTTTTTTGTAAAATTTTCCATCTCACAAAATTACTTTTTTTTTTTTACCATATACTCATTTTGCATGCTATAATACGACCGTTTTCATGATTTTTTTCAACATCCAGAAAAATTTGACCTTTTTTTCGAAAAATTTCGACACACTATACTATGACGGTTTTTCTTGTAAAAATTTTCCAACATCTCTCGAAATTACTTTTTTCCATCATAGAATAATTTTAAATGCTATAATACGACCGTTTTCATGATTTTTTTCAACATCCAGAAAAATTTGACGTTTTCATCGAAAAATTTCGACATACTATACTGTGACGTTTTTTTTTTGTAAAATTTTACAACATCTCACGAAATGATTTTTTTCACCATGGAATAATTTTGCATGCTATAAGACTACCGTTTTCATGATTTTTTTCAACATCCAGAAAATTTGACGTTATCATCGAAAAATTTCGACATACTATACTATGACGTTTTTTTTGTAAAATTTTCCAACATCTCACGAAATGACTTTTTTTCACCATAGAATCATTTTACATGCTATAATACGACCGTTTTCATGATTTTTTTCAACATCCTGAAAATTTGACGTTTTCATCGAAAAATTTCGACATACTATACTATGACGTTTTTTATAAAATTTTCCAACATCCCACGAAATGACTTTTTTTCACCGTAGAATCATTTTACATGCTATAATACGACCGTTTTCATGATTGTTTTTCAACATCCAGAAAAATTTGACGTTTTCATCGAAAAATTTCGACATACTATACTATGACGGGTTTTTTATTTTTAAATTTTCCATCTCACGAAATGACTTTTTTTCACCATGGAATAATTTTGCATGCTATAAGACTACCGTTTTCATGATTTTTTTCAACATCCAGAAAATTTGACGTTATCATCGAAAAATTTCGACATACTATACTATGACGTTTTTTGTAAAATTTTCCATCTCACGAAATGACTTTTTTTTTTACCATATAATCATTTTGCATGCTATAATACGACCGTTTTTATGATTTTTTTCAACATCCAGAAAAATTTGACGTTTTCATCGAAAAATTTCGACATACTATACTATGACGTTTTTTGTAAAATTTTCCATCTCACGAAATGACTTTTTTTCACCATAGAATCATTTTACATGCTATAATACGACCGTTTTCATGATTTTTTTCAACATCCTGAAAATTTTACGTTTTCATCGAAAAATTTCGACATACTATACTATGACGTTTTTTATAAAATTTTCCATCATCCCACGAAATGACTTTTTTTCACCGTAGAATCATTTTACATGCTATAATACGACCGTTTATTTATTTTACCGTAATATTTTTATGATATACTATAGAATCACAATTTCTATTATATTTTTATGATATATGACACTATGACAAATTTTACTATGATTTTTATCAATATACTATACTATGACTTTTTAAAGATTTTTGTTGGACATACTATATTATGTTTTTTTCAACATATACAATTGCTTGTTATTCAATTTACTATACACTGTACTATGGCTTTTTTTTTGACATATTACACGATGACCTTACTATACTATGACGTTTTATCATTTTTTTCAGTGTACTAGGATGACAGTATGACATTTTTGACACACTGTTCTATGACTTATTTTATCACTTTTGTCGAAATACTATAAAAATATTTTTCAACTATACTATACTATAACTTTTTACCACTTTTTCTACATAGTATATAACTTTTTTACCACATTCTATTACTTTTTTTTCAACATACTATACTATAACTTTTTACCACTTGTTTTGACATACTATTCTGACTTTGTTCGACATACTATACTTTGACTTTTTTTTTGTAAAATACTATATTATGACTTTTTTTCCACATACGACACTGTGACATTTTTTTCCGATATACTATACTATGTAATTTTTTTTCGAGATATTATACTGTGACATTTTTTTCGACATACTTTACTATGACTGTGTTTAAACATACTAAACTATGACCTTTTTTGACAAGCTATACGATGACTTTTTTTTTTTAACACACTACACTGACATTTTTTTGCCATACTATATTAGACCTTTTTTTTTTACTCTATTATGACTTGTTTTCGACATACTATACTATGACGTTTTTTGTAAAATTTTCCAACATTCGATGAAATAGCTTTTTTCACAATAGAATTATTTTGCATGCTATAATACGACCGTTTTCATGATTTTTTTCAACATCCAGAAAATTTGACGTTTTTATCGGAAAATTTCGACATACTATACTATGACGTTTTTTTGTAAAATTTTCCATCTCACGAAATGACTTTTTTCCATCATAGAATCATTTTGCATGCTATAATACGACAATTTCCATGATTTTTTTCAACATCCAGAAAATTTGACGTTTTCAGCGAAAAATTTCGACATACTATACTATGACGTTTTTTATAAAATTTTCCAACATCCCACGAAATGACTTTTTTTCACCATAGAATCATTTTACATGCTATAATATGACCGTTTTCATGATTTTTTTCAACATCCACAAAATTTGACGTTTTCATCAAAAAATTTCGACATACTATACTATGACTTTTTTTGTAAAATTTTCCATCTCACGAAATGACTTTTTTTCACCATAGAATCATTTTGCATGCTATAAGACTACTGTTTTCATGATTTTTTTCAACATCCAGAAAATTTGACGTTTTCATCGAAAAATTTCGACATACTATACTATGACGTTTTTTGTAAAATTTTCCATCTCACGAAATGACTTTTTTTTTTACCATATAATCATTTTGCATGCTATAATACGACCGTTTTCATGATTTTTTTCAACATCCAGAAAATTTGACCTTTTTATCGAAAAATTTCGACATACTATACTATGACTTTTTTTGTAAAATTTTCCATCTCACGAAATGACTTTTTTCCACCATAGAATCATTTTACATGCAATAATACGACCGTTTTCATGATTGTTTTTCAACATCCAGAAAAATTTGACGTTTTCATCGAAAAATTTCGACATACTATACTATGACGTTTTTTTGTAACATTTTACATCTCACGAAATGACTTTTTTTCACCATAGAATCATTTTACATGCTATAATACGACCGTTTTCATGATTTTTTTTCAACATCCAGAAAATTTGACGTTTTCATCGAAAAATTTCGACATACTATACTATGACGTTTTTTTGTAAAATTTTCCATCTCACAAAATTACTTTTTTTTTTTTACCATATAATCATTTTGCATGCTATAATACGACCGTTTTCATGATTTTTTTCAACATCCAGAAAAATTTGACCTTTTTTTCGAAAAATTTCGACACACTATACTATGACGGTTTTTCTTGTAAAAATTTTCCAACATCTCTCGAAATTACTTTTTTCCATCATAGAATAATTTTAAATGCTATAATACGACCGTTTTCATGATTTTTTTCAACATCCAGAAAAATTTGACGTTTTCATCGAAAAATTTCGACATACTATACTGTGACGTTTTTTTTTTGTAAAATTTTACGACATCTCACGAAATGACTTTTTTTCACTATGGAATAATTTTGCATGCTATAAGACTACCGTTTTCAGGATTTTTTTCAACATCCAGAAAATTTGACGTTATCATCGAAAAATTTCGACATACTATACTATGACGTTTTTTTTGTAAAATTTTCCAACATCTCACGAAATGACTTTTTTTCACCATAGAATCATTTTACATGCTATAATACGACCGTTTTCATGATTGTTTTTCAACATCCAGAAAAATTTGACGTTTTCATCGAAAAATTTTGACATACTATACTGTGACGGGTTTTTTATTTTTAAATTTTCCGACATCTCACGAAATGACTTTTTTTCACCATGGAATAATTTTGCATGCTATAAGACTACCGTTTTCAGGATTTTTTTCAACATCCAGAAAATTTGACGTTATCATCGAAAAATTTCGACATACTATACTATGACGTTTTTTTTGTAAAATTTTCCATCTCACGAAATGACTTTTTTTTTACCATATAATCATTTTGCATGCTATAATACGACCGTTTTCATGATTTTTTTCAACATCCAGAAAAATTTGACGTTTTCATCGAAAAATTTCGACATACTATACTATGACGTTTTTTTTGTAAAATTTTCCAACATCTCACGAAATGACTTTTTTTCACCATAGAATCATTTTACATGCTATAATACGACCGTTTTCATGATTTTTTTCAACATCCTGAAAATTTTACGTTTTCATCGAAAAATTTCGACATACTATACTATGACGTTTTTTATAAAATTTTCCATCATCCCACGAAATGACTTTTTTTCACCGTAGAATCATTTTACATGCTATAATACGACCGTTTATTTATTTTACCGTAATATTTTTATGATATACTATAGAATCACAATTTCTATTATATTTTTATGATATATGACACTATGACAAATTTTACTATGATTTTTATCAATATACTATACTATGACTTTTTAAAGATTTTTGTTGGACATACTATATTATGTTTTTTTCAACATATACAATTGCTTGTTATTCAATTTACTATACACTGTACTATGGCTTTTTTTTTGACATATTACACGATGACCTTACTATACTATGACGTTTTATCATTTTTTTCAGTGTACTAGGATGACAGTATGACATTTTTGACACACTGTTCTATGACTTATTTTATCACTTTTGTCGAAATACTATAAAAATATTTTTCAACTATACTATACTATAACTTTTTACCACTTTTTCTACATAGTATATAACTTTTTTACCACATTCTATTACTTTTTTTCAACATACTATACTATAACTTTTTACCACTTTTTTTTGACATACTATTCTGACTTTGTTCGACATACTATACTTTGACTTTTTTGTAAAATACTATATTATGACTTTTTTTTCCACATACGACACTGTGACATTTTTTTCCGATATACTATACTATGTAATTTTTTTTCGAGATATTATACTGTGACATTTTTTTCGACATACTTTACTATGACTGTGTTTAAACATACTAAACTATGACCTTTTTTGACAAGCTATACGATGACTTTTTTTTTTAACACACTACACTGACATTTTTTTGCCATACTATATTAGACCTTTTTTTTTTTACTCTATTATGACTTGTTTTCGACATACTATACTATGACGTTTTTTGTAAAATTTTCCAACATTCGATGAAATAGCTTTTTTCACAATAGAATTATTTTGCATGCTATAATACGACCGTTTTCATGATTTTTTTCAACATCCAGAAAATTTGACGTTTTTATCGGAAAATTTCGACATACTATACTATGACGTTTTTTTTTTAAAATTTTCCATCTCACAAAATGACTTTTTTTCACCATAGAATCATTTTGCATGCTACAATACGACCGTTTTCATGATTTTTTTCAACATCCAGAAAATTTGACGTTTTCATCGAAAAATTTCGACATACTATACTATGTTTTTTGTAAAATTTTCCATCTCACGAAATGACTTTTTTTCACCATAGAATCATTTTACATGCTATAATACGACCGTTTTCATGATTTTTTTAAACATCCAGAAAAATTTGACCTTTTTATCGAAAAATTTCGACATACTATACTATGACGGTTTTTCTTGTAAAAATTTTCCAACATCTCACGAAATTACTTTTTTCCACCATAGAATAATTTTACATGCTATAATACGACCGTTTTCAGGATTTTTTTCAACATCCAGAAAATTTGACGTTTTTGTCGAAAAATTTCGACATACTATACTATGACGTTTTTTATAAAATTTTCCAACATCCCACGAAATGACTTTTTTTCACCATAGAATCATTTTACATGCTATAATACGACCGTTTTCATGATTTTTTTCAACATCCAGAAAATTTGACGTTTTCAGCGAAAAATTTCGACATACTATACTATGACGTTTTTTATAAAATTTTCCAACATCTCACGAAATTACTTTTTTCCACCATAGAATAATTTTACATGCTATAATACGACCGTTTTCATGATTTTTTTTCAACATCCAGAAAATTTGATGTTTTCATCGAAAAATTTCGACATACTATACTATGACGTTTTTTTTGTAAAATTTTCCAACATCTCACGAAATTACTTTTTTCCACCATAGAATAATTTTACATGCTATAATACGACCGTTTTCATGATTTTTTTCAACATCCAGAAAAATTTGACCTTTTTATCGAAAAATTTCGACATACTATACTATGACGTTTTTTTTGTAAAATTTTCCATCTCACGAAATGACTTTTTTTCACCATAGAATCATTTTACATGCTATAATGCAACCGTTTTCATGATTTTTTTCAACATCCAGAAAATTTGACGTTTTCAGCGAAAAATTTCGACATACTATACTATGACGTTTTTTATAAAATTTTCCAACATCCCACGAAATGACTTTTTTTCACCATAGAATCATTTTACATGCTATAATATGACCGTTTTCATGATTTTTTTCAACATCCACAAAATTTGACGTTTTCATCGAAAAATTTCGACATACTATACTATGACTTTTTTTGTAAAATTTTCCATCTCACGAAATGATTTTTTTTCACCATAGAATCATTTTACATGCTATAATACGAACGTTTTCGTGATTTTTTTCAACATCCAGAAAAATTTGACCTTTTTATCGAAAAATTTCGACATACTATACTATGACGGTTTTTCTTGTAAAAATTTTCCATCATCCCACGAAATGACTTTTTTTCACTGTAGAATCATTTTACATGCTATAATACGACCGTTTTCATGATTGTTTTTCAACATCCAGAAAAATTTGACCTTTTTATCGAAAATTTCGACATACTATACTATGACGGTTTTTCTTGTAAAAATTTTCCAACATCTCACGAAATTACTTTTTTCCACCATAGAATAATTTTACATGCTATAATACGACCGTTTTCATGATTTTTTTCAACATCCAGAAAATTTGACGTTTTCATCGAAAAATTTCGACATACTATACTATGACGTTTTTTTGTAAAATTTTCCATCTCACGAAATGACTTTTTTTCACCATAGAATCATTTTGCATGCTACAATACGACCGTTTTCATGATTTTTTTCAACATCCAGAAAATTTGACGTTTTCATCGAAAAATTTCGACATACTATACTATGACTTTTTTTGTAAAATTTTCCATCTCACGAAATGACTTTTTTTCACCATAGAATCATTTTACATGCTATAATACGACCGTTTTCATGATTTTTTTCAACATCCAGAAAAATTTGACCTTTTTATCGAAAAATTTCGACATACTATACTATAACGTTTTTTTTGTAAAATTTTCCATCTCACGAAATGACTTTTTTTCACCATAGAATCATTTTACATGCAATAATACGACCGTTTTCATGATTTTTTTCAACATTCAGAAAATTTGACGTTTTCAGCGAAAAATTTCGACATACTATACTATGACGTTTTTTACAAAATTTTCCAACATCCCACGAAATGACTTTTTTTTCACCATATAATCATTTTGCATGCTATAATACGACCTTTTTCATGATTTTTTTCAACATCCAGAAAAATTTGACGTTTTCAGCGAAAAATTTCGACATACTATACTGTGACGGTTTTTCTTGTAAAAATTTTCCAACATCTCACGAAATTACTTTTTTCCACCATAGAATAATTTTACATGCTATAATACGACCGTTTTCTTGATTTTTTTCAACATTCAGAAAATTTGACGTTTTCATCGAAAAATTTCGACATACTATACTATGACGTTTTTTTTGTAAAATTTTCCAACATCTCACGAAATTACTTTTTTTCACCATAGAATCATTTTGCATGCTATAAGACTACTGTTTTCATGATTTTTTTCAACATCCAGAAAATTTGACGTTTTCATCGAAAAATTTCGACATGCTATACTATGACGTTTTTTGTAAAATTTTCCATCTCACGAAATGACTTTTTTTTCACCATAGAATCATTTTACATGCTATAATACTACCGTTTTCATGATTTTTTCAACATCCAGAAAAATTTGACCGTTTTATCGAAAAATTTCGACATACTATACTATGACGTTTTTTTTGTAAAATGTTCCATCTCATGAAATGACTTTTTTTCCACCATAGAATCATTTTACATGCTATAAGACTACTGTTTTCATGATTTTTTTCAACATCCAGAAAATTTGACGGTTTCATCGAAAAATTTCGACATACTATACTATGACGTTTTTTTTGTAAAATTTTCCATCTCACGAAACAAATTTTTTTCACCATAGAATCATTTTAAATGCTATAATACAACCGTTTTCATGATTTTTTTCAACATCCAGAAAAATTTGACCTTTTTATCGAAAAATTTCGACATACTATACTATGACGGTTTTTCTTGTAAAAATTTTCCAACATCTCACGAAATTACTTTTTTCCACCATAGAATAATTTTACATGCTATAATACGACCGTTTTCATGATTTTTTTCAACATCCAGAAAATTTGACGTTTTCATCGAAAAATTTCGACATACTATACTATGACGTTTTTTTATAAAATTTTCCAACATCCCACGAAATGACTTTTTTTTCACCATAGAATCATTTTACATGCTATAATATGACCGTTTTCATGATTTTTTTCAACATCCACAAAATTTGACGTTTTCATCGAAAAATTTCGACATACTATACTATGACTTTTTTTGTAAAATTTTCCATCTCACGAAATGACTTTTTTCCACCATAGAATCATTTTACATGCAATAATACGACCGTTTTCATGATTGTTTTTCAACATCCAGAAAAATTTGACGTTTTCATCGAAAAATTTCGACATACTATACTGTGACGGTTTTTTTTTGTAAAATTTTACGACATCTCACGAAATGACTTTTTTTCACCATGGAATAATTTTGCATGCTATAAGACTACTGTTTTCATGATTTTTTTCAACATCCAGAAAATTTGACGTTTTCATCGAAAAATTTCGACATACTATACTATGACGTTTTTTTTGTAAAATTTTCCAACATCTCACGAAATGACTTTTTTTCACCATAGAATCATTTTACATGCTATAATACGACCGTTTTCATGATTTTTTTCAACATCCAGAAAAATTTGACCTTTTTATCGAAAAATTTCGACATACTATACTATGACGGTTTTTCTTGTAAAAATTTTCCAACATCTCACGAAATTACTTTTTTCCACCATAGAATAATTTTACATGCTATAATACGACCGTTTTCATGATTTTTTTCAACATCCAGAAAATTTGACGTTTTCATCGAAAAATTTCGACATACTATACTATGACGTTTTTTTTGTAAAATTTTCCATCTCACGAAATGACTTTTTTTCACCATAGAATCATTTTACATGCTATAATACGACCGTTTTCATGATTTTTTTCAACATCCTGAAAATTTGATGTTTTCATCCAAAAATTTCGACATACTATACTATGACGTTTTTTTTATAAAATTTTCCAACATCCCACGAAATGACTTTTTTTTCACCATAGAATCATTTTACATGCTATAATATGACCGTTTTCATGATTTTTTTCAACATCCAGAAAATTTGACGTTTTCATCGAAAAATTTCGACATACTATACTGTGACGGTTTTTTTTTTGTAAAATTTTCCGACATCTCACGAAATGACTTTTTTTCACCATGGAATAATTTTGCATGCTATAAGACTACTGTTTTCATGATTTTTTTCAACATCCAGAAAATTTGACGTTTTCATCGAAAAATTTCGACATACTATACTATGACGTTTTTTTGTAAAATTTTCCATCTCACGAAATGACTTTTTTTCACCATAGAATCATTTTGCATGCTACAATACGACCGTTTTCATGATTTTTTTCAACATCCAGAAAATTTGACGTTTTCATCGAAAAATTTCGACATACTATACTATGACGGTTTTTCTTGTAAAAATTTTCCAACATCTCACGAAATTACTTTTTTCCACCATAGAATAATTTTACATGCTATAATACGACCGTTTTCATGATTTTTTTCAACATCCAGAAAAATTTGACCTTTTTATCGAAAAATTTCGACATACTATACTATGACGTTTTTTTTGTAAAATTTTCCATCTCACGAAATGACTTTTTTCCACCATAGAATCATTTTACATGCTATAATACGACCGTTTTCATGATTTTTTTCAACATCCAGAAAATTTGACGTTTTCAGCGAAAAATTTCGACATACTATACTATGACGTTTTTTATAAAATTTTCCAACATCCCACGAAATGACTTTTTTTCACCATAGAATCATTTTACATGCTATAATATGACCGTTTTCATGATTTTTTTCAACATCCACAAAATTTGACGTTTTCATCGAAAAATTTCGACATACTATACTATGACTTTTTTTGTAAAATTTTCCATCTCACGAAATGACTTTTTTTCACCATAGAATCATTTTACATGCTATAATACGACCGTTTTCATGATTTTTTTCAACATCCAGAAAAATTTGACCTTTTTATCGAAAAATTTCGACATACTATACTATGACGGTTTTTCTTGTAAAAATTTTCCATCATCCCACGAAATGACTTTTTTTCACTGTAGAATCATTTTACATGCTATAATACGACCGTTTTCATGATTGTTTTTCAACATCCAGAAAAATTTGACCTTTTTATCGAAAATTTCGACATACTATACTATGACGGTTTTTCTTGTAAAAATTTTCCAACATCTCACGAAATTACTTTTTTCCACCATAGAATAATTTTACATGCTATAATACGACCGTTTTCATGATTTTTTTCAACATCCAGAAAATTTGACGTTTTATCGAAAAATTTCGACATACTATACTATGACGTTTTTTTGTAAAATTTTTCATCTCATCCGAAATGACTTTTTTTCACCATAGAATCATTTTGCATGCTACAATACAACCGTTTTCATGATTTTTTTCAACATCCAGAAAATTTGACGTTTTCATCAGAAAATTTCGACATATGACGTTTTTTATAAAATTTTCCAACATCCCACGAAATGACTTTTTTTCACCATAGAATCATTTTACATGCTATAATACGACCGTTTTCATGATTTTTTTCAACATCCACAAAATTTGACGTTTTCATCGAAAAATTTCGACATACTATACTGTGACGTTTTTTTTTTGTAAAATTTTACATCTCACGAAATGACTTTTTTTCACCATGGAATAATTTTGCATGCTATAAGATTACTGTTTTCATTTTTTTTTTCAACATCCAGAAAATTTGACGTTTTCATCGAAAAATTTCGACATACTATACTATGACGTGTTTTTTGTAAAATTTTCCATCTCACGAAATGACTTTTTTTTTCACCATAGAATCATTTTACATGCTATAATACGACCGTTTTCATGATTTTTTACAACATCCAGAAAATTTGACGTTTTCATCGAAAAATTTCGACATACTATACTATGACGTTTTTCTGTAAAATTTTCCAACATTTCACGAAATGACTTTTTTTCACTATAGAATCATTTTACACGCTATAATACGACCGTTTTCATGATTTTTTTCAACATCCAGAAAAATTTGACCTTTTCATCGAAAAATTTCCACATGACATTTTTTCGTGAAATTTTTCAACATAATAGCATTTGACTATTTTTATCGTAATACTGTTCAACATAATATAATATGATTAACATGAAATTTTTCAAGATTCTTTACGATGACCTGCTTTTCATGAATTTTTTTCGACATACTATGACATTTTTTCGTGAAATTTTTCAACATAATAGAATTTGACTTTTTTATCATAAAACTGTTTAACATACTATAATATGATTGTTAACATGAAGTTTTTCAAGATTCGGTACTATGACCTGTTTATCATAAAATTTTTCGACATACTATTGTATGTACTACTGTTGAAAAAAGTCAAACTATAGTATGTCAAAAAAATCATTGTATAGAATGTCAAAAAAGTGCCAAAAATCATATCATAGTATGTTGAAAAAAAGTCATCGAATAGAATGTCAAAAAAATATTAATAGTGTAGTGTGACAAAAAGAATTCATAGTATAGTATGTCGAAGAAAGTTATAGAAAAGTATGTCAAAAAAAGTCATAATATAGTATGTCGAAGAAAATTATAGAAAATGATGTCAAAAAAGTCATAGTATAGTACTTTGAAAAAATTCATAGTATAGCATGTTGAAAAAAGTGGTAAAAAAAGTCAGAGTATAGCATGTCAAAAAATGTCATAGATTAGTTCGTCCAAAAAAAAGTGGTATAAAAAAAAACATAGTAAATTATGTCAAAAAAAAGACATAGTATATTATGTAACAGTCATATATATATATATATATATATATATATATATATATATATATATATATATATATATATATAAAAGTGTGTGTGAAAAAAGTGGTAAAAAGTTCATAGCATAGTATGTCTAAAAAAGTCTTTGCATAAAATGTCAAAAAATAATCATGCAGTATGTTGAAAAAGTCAGTGTAGTATATCGAAAAAAATCATCTAATAGTATGTCGACAAAAGTGGTAAAATCAGTCATAGTATAAAATGTTGAAAAAAGTCACAGAACAATGTCGAAAAAAGTGATAAAAAAGTCATAGTATAGTATGTCGAAAATAGTCAGTAATGTATGTTGAAAAAAGTCATAGTATAGTATGTCGAAAAAAGTGGTAAAAAAACTTATAGTACAGTATGTCGTCATAATACAGTACGTCGGAAAAAGTTGTAAAAAAAGTCTTGGTACAGTATGTCGAAAAAAGTCATGGTATAGTATGTCGATAAAAGTCATAATATAGTAGGTCAGAAAAAGTTGTAAAAAAAGTATGTCAAAAAAATGATGCAGTATGTCGAAAAAAGTGGTTAAAAAAGTCATAGTACAGTATGTTGAAAAAAGTCAGAAAAGTATGTCAAAAAATTATAGAGTAGTATGTTGAAGAAAGTTATAGAATAAGATGTCAAAAAAAGTGGTAAAAAGGTCAAAGTATGGTATGTTGAAAAAAGTCATAGAATTGTATGTCAAAAACAGTCATAGTATAATATGTCAATAAAGTTGTAAATAAAGTCATAGTCTAATTTGAAGAAAAAAGTAATACAGAATGTCAAATAATAATAGTGTAGTACATTCAAAAAAGTCATAGTATAGCATGTCGAATAAAGTGAAAAAAAATATAGGATGTCGTAGTTTAGTATGTTGAAAAAGTCACAGTATAGTATAGTATTGATAAAAGTCAAAGTATAGAATATCGACAAATGGGGTAAAAAAAAAAAAAAGTCATAGGATAGTATGTCGATAAGTCATAGAATGTCTAAAAACTTCGTAAAAAAGTTACAGTATAGCATGTCTAAAAAAGTCAAAAAGTTGTATTAGTACAACTATCCTTTGTATAATATCTACTATGGACCTCCATGGAAGTAAGTTATATTAACTTTTAATGTTTTTATCCTGTGTAAAGAAAAACAGTTTGTGTTGTTTGTAACTTGTTTTATTTGTATAATCACTCAATGTCCAGGTTCTATGTTAGATTATTGTTGCTCATTATTATTTTTTTGTGTTATAATTTATTACTTTTAAAATGTTACTATTATTGTTTATTTTTTTTTTTACTTCTTGTGTTGTATTTGACAGAATTAAAACAGTACTGAAGCTGTTCGGAAGGCTTTCCACCCATAGTGACGGCATCCATATATCAGCTGTTGAAACACAAACAGGACATCCTTGTACTCACATCACCAACCATCTGTCCGCCTTCGTCAGAGAAGATAAATGTGTGCACAGCATACACTACACACAAGATTCAGCTCAACGGGAAATAAAACTATTGGATTTGCAAACAAAACTTTTGGCTGCAGCGTTGATGGGTTTGCTCTAGGATTTGCCCTCAAACTTATTCTGTTTGATTGCGTAATGAAAAAACAAAAGTAACTCCATACTTCATCTGCTTACACTCAGCACCTCAGTGTCCAGAGTAGCTCATATACAGTCAGGTCAAGGCCTGTAAACTGCCACCATAAACCCCATTCAGACTTTAGCAAACATCACAGAAAGGACGTTATTATATTCTTCAGCAATGTGATACAGGAGAGGGAGGTGTAGTTTATACCTGCATTGTGATTTCAGACACAAGATGCAGTTTCCAGTGTTCCCGCTTGCATGCAAAACACTGTATGTGGGAAAAACATCAAGTGTCAGTGAGGATATTACAAAGGGTAGAAATCAGTCCCTCAGGCTGTGCACTGAAATTAGCCTACATTAGAGGATCTGCTCTGATATTTTAATCTCAGATCATAATCTCTTCTTATAGAGTGCACTGACTTCAGGGCCTGTATTTATCAAACTGATTAGATAAAAGCAGAACTTAAAATCAACCAAGTTTACAACAGCTACTCTTAAATTGAATAAACTCTGCTAAATCTGCATTCCAGCTCCTCTAAACATATTCTATCTCTTTTGTTTAGTCAGTACAAAAACAAACCTGGAGACCTCACTCAGATTGCAGTATGGCATTTCCTGAGCCAATCAGCCATCACCGAACAATAACGTGAGATAAATCTTAGCATGTCAAACACTTTTTTAAAATACAGTATAGCAGCCAGTTTTATGTCTCTATTCCAGGGATGGGCAATTAATTTTCCTGGAGGGCAAGATGAGAAACCACAATTGTTGCCAGGAGCCAAACAGATACTGCCATAGAAACATGCTGTTGTTCTTATTTTAAGATAAGATAAGATGAACCTTTATCAATCCCCGCAGGGAAATTTGGGGAAATTTACAGCATTTATGATACAGAAAATCACTCCAAACAGCATATTATTATGAAATTTACATTATATGCAGGAGTCTTTGAACTGACTATTTTGGGTAATAATGTTTCCATTAGCAAAACTTAACATTTAACTTAATATTAACACTTAAATTTAACATTTAACTTAAAATTAACATTTACACTTCCTTCTTTCATTGCATGCAGCTTTGTAAAAAGTCCTCGCTGCTTTAGTATCCTAGCTAGCATCCCCTCTGGGTTTGTCTGAGACCCACAGGCTGTATAATGCCCAGATCTGCTCTATTCTATGTCTCTTAATCTTAAAATGGATGTAATACATCCTAGAGATACAGCATACAAAATTAAACTTGTTTTAAATTTTATTTCAGATTATGTACACAATATACAATGTTTTCACAAAATAGGAAAAAGGGGAGATTATGAAACTTAAAAAATGGATGGTTTGTTTTTGTCCACATATAGTTCAACAATAGTTCATCCTGATGTGAACCCCCACTGGGATCATCCAAGAAGTCTGAAAATCTAAAGACCAGAGGCCTGTACTACGAAGCACGATCCCAGGGTTTTCCCTCACTTCTTACCAATGTAGATCGCCATGGTTACTTCTGCTGATCGCCTAACCTGCTCCGCAGCAGGTTATGTTTAACATAAGATATAAACTTGTATTAAAGCACTGCCTGCTAATCAATCAAAGTTCAGGGCATGGATCAGATGATAATATTGCACAAATACAAAGAAGTTAAAGGCAAAAAGCAGCACAGTTTAAACTGACAAATGCAGGAAGGACAGCTGGTACTGGACAGCAGGTCTGCATGTACCATGTATAAGTTAAAAAAACAACAGAGTGTAAATTGAATTTCCCCACTGTGGGACTAATAAAGGCTGATCTTCTTCTTCTTCTTCTTCTTCTTCTGGTATTCATTATATATTGTATTCTGAAAGCTATTTATAATATCACTGCCCCATCTAGAAGACTATGTCTGACTTTGGGGTATTCCCTTAAATTAATAAGTCTGCCAGCTGCTGCTTCAGCTGTGGTAATTTTAGTCTGGATTATGTGTTTAACTTCTTCGTATTTGTCTAATATTACTGTTCGCTCCTCGTTTGTAAAATGTGCCACTTCACTAAAAGCAGACTTGTCCATGTTTGTGATTGGTCACATACTGTAAACTCCGCCCCTTTCATGTGAATGTGTTTACAGCCAGATACAGAAACCCTGGGCTGACCCCCCGCGTTCATAACTACCTTTGTAGGATTGTTTAGCAGGATCTTGTTTGTTATTGTTAGTCAAGCCAGATAACGAGATGTTTGCTGCTTCGTAGTACAAGCCTCAGGGCTGTCAAAGATAAAGCGTTAAGAAAATTAATCTTTATACCTCTAATTTCTTTCATGCATTAATGCAACCTGTGATTTTTAGGTTCTGGTGGGCTTTAAAGCTAGAATAAAGATACTGGTATCATATGAAACTAGAAAACCTAAAGAAAGCTTAAGCTTGTCATGAGGGAGGTTGAATAAACATATGCTAAATTTTGGTGAGAAAAAACTGGCATGGCTGTTTTCAAAGGGGTCCTTTGACCTCTGACCTCAAGATATGTGAATGAAAATGGGCTAAATTTCCCTTTATGGTACATTTTGAACAGATAAAAATATGCCATTAATTGTGATTAACTATGGACAATTGTTATTAATCGCAATTAAATATTTTAATCAACTGACAGCCCTACTATACACACAATTGTGATTTATTATTATTATATTTAATTACTGATAAAAACTGACATTGACTAATTTCAGCCAGTCAACAAAGCACACCCTGTGACTGTTCCATGACCCGTTCACAATGTATGGTGAAATAATAGCTCAAGGTGCAAGTGGCATATGTGCCCAAAGCTGAGAGCATCATGAGAAAAAATATCCTGGGAGTTACTTTATAAGTGTAGTCCTGAATATAGAAATGAATATTTACAAGCATCTTTTTAAAATAAAGCTAAAAAAAAAAAACAACACAACTGATACATACGGAGAGCATCAGGTCAGTGACTCGCAACGCTGGGGTGAAGAGGTTTGACTCGAACAAGACGGGACAGTCCGAGTCGGAGACCCTGACCTGGAGACTTCACTGCTGAGGTGGATGAAGTGGGACTTCTACCAACTTGAGCTGAGGAGAGGGGAAAAGTAATAGGAGCGTTCAATTTACTGAAAGAACTGTAAGCATCTTTAAAGGTTTAAATCACTGCTGGTGTTCACCTGGTGGGTTCCACTTGGGTATTCTGCCCCCTGCTGGGCCTGGAGATGCAGATTTCAATGTAGAAACTGGGGATGATGAAGCAGGCCCCTTGGGTGCAAGTTTGACTGTTGGAGGACATCTCACCGATGTGGAAGCTGCTGTGAAACAAAGTAGTTCTCATGACAATGACGAAAGTAAAATACAATTGCAGCTAAAAGCTGAATCTTTCTATCGTCACATACATATTAGGGCTGACAAAGCTTACTCAATAATAGAGTGTTAATGCTAATTTGTTTTGACAGCAATCACTTTTTTCACAACTGATTTTTAGGTTGTAACAGGCTCAGTTTTAAAGCCAGAGTGAAGATACTGATATCATATGAAAGCAGAAATCCCAATGAATCCTTTGGTACCAACCATGTCATACTAGCTTGTCACAAAGGAGGATAATTAATGCTCCAAACTTTGGCAATTTTGGCAAGGAAAAACTGTCATGGCCATTTTCAAAGGGGTCCCTTGACCTCCAGATATATGAATGAAAATAGGTCCTATGGGGACCAAGAGTCTCCCCCCTTTACTGACATGCCCACTTTATGATAATCACATATAGTTTGTGTGAGGGTTTCTGGACAATATTTGTCACTGTTTTGTGTTGTTAATTGATTTCCAATATTAAATATATACATATATTTGCATAAAGCAACTTGTAATATGAGTTATCAATATGAGTATTAAATACTTAATATCTCCCTTTAAAGTACATTTTGCACTGATAGAAATTTGCAATTAATTGTGATTACCCATATGATTAAATATTTTAATTGATTGACAGTGCTAGTAAATACATAAAATTCAACCTCAGCATTAAACCCAACCTACGCACTGGGAGCAGTGGACTAGCTTGGGATTCAGTATCCAGCTCAAGAAGATTTCTACATGTAGTCAGGAGGGGCCAGGCATCGAACCGCCAACATTGTGATTAAAGGATTGGCCGCTCTCCCCCCTGAGCCACAACTGCCCCCCTCCAAAAAAGCTGAATCTTCATTGATGAACTTCAAGAACGTACCTGCTGCCTGTGATTTAGATTTCGATGGTTTTGATGGTTGCTTTTCTTTTTTAGAGGCAGGAGGTGGTTTGGTCTTCTGGTTCTTAGTAACTTTCTCCTTTTTTGTTTTGCTGACTTTCTTCACTGCGAATTCCTCATCTTCGCTCTCCGCTGGTTCACTGAAATCTTCATCTTCATCATCACTTTCTGAATCTGCAAAAGTCTTATTGTTATTTTACTGATGCAAGAAAATAGAGTAATTAAACACAAATCAGATATTCACCGAGTGATGAAAGGATGACAACCTGGTGTTAGTTTGGGTTCATAGTCTTCATCTTCATCCGTAAGCTTTTTCTTCTGCTCCTCACTGGCTGTTGTGGCAGACTTCCTCTGTCTGGAAAGGGCAGGTGACTCTTTTTCTGATGTGATTTCATCCAGGCCTACAGAAAACAAAAAATAACAGCCACAGAAAAAGTTCATACCATTTCTATGCTCATCAAACGAGATTAACTTCAATGGATTTGGTAAGCATGAAATTAATTGTAGAATAATAGATGTAAGGGGACATTTACCCAAAACTGTCAAATCCACACTGCAGTTTGACCGGTGCAGAGAGGTTGGATCTGTGTTTTCATCTACTGGAACTTGAACCTTTACATCTCCTAGAGAAAGTTAACATTAATTTAAGTCGACAACTCTTTAGAAATAGACAATTACATTTATATTTTCAAAGCTAAGCCATACCTTTACTGATTGGAGACTGGTCCTTCATCCCATCTGCACTATTGAGCAAGGATAGTGTAATGGCTGCTTCTAGATCTCTTTCATACAATTTCACATCCAGTGGTCTTCTGTGAAAAACAAGAATAACACGGAGACGATATGAGCCGTGCATAATGTCAGACTGTGTTTAAGATTTTGCACATTGATTTTACTCCTCAAACACCTGAAAACAACAACTGATGGGATAATTTACATTTTTGAGGACTAATCCCAAAATATACGCGCAATCAACACTCATTACTTACTTATTTGCTATACTTTTCATATGCTAAAGCGACAACTACAAACTGCTTTTGTTATGCAAAATGAACAAAAATGTGCTCTTTTTATCTCATTTTAAGTTGGTATAGATCTCCACTATCTTAATCATCTTGTTGTGTACATGGTCCACATTATGTCATATTATCTTGTCTACCACTGTACCTGCTCTTCTGGCTCAGTGTGGATTGTAAGTTGGACTCTTGACTGGAGGACTTGCTCGAATTTTTGTGCTCCTGTTTCACATCTCTTGCCTTTTTGCTGGGTGGAGCCTTCACGTAGGCAAAATCCTCATCTGTCAAAACAGAACATGGAGATATGTTGGTGGTGAGTTGTAACTATTGGCACAATTAAAAGGTTTTATCTTCTCCTGCCCCTAAAAAAGTCATACAAAAAGTCATAATATATTATGCCAGAAAAATGTTGTAGTATAACATGTCACAAAGCTGACCTAAAAAAAGGTTATAGTATAGTATGTCAAAAAAAGCGAAAAAATAAAAATAAAAAGATCCTAGAATAGCATGTTGAAAACAGCCATTAAAATGTTATAGTATATGTCAAATAAAGCAATGAAAAGTCATAGTGTAGTATGTTGAAAAAGGTCACAGAATAGTATATCAAAAAAGAAAGTCATAGTTTACTATGGCTAAAAAAAAGTCATGGTATAGTATGCCTAAAAACATCATTGTACAGTATGTTAAAAAAAGTAGTAATAGTATGTAGTATATACATTTATACATTAGTGTAAACCCACAAGATACTAACAATATGTTGACTGTACTTCGTATAGCTACTATTACAGACAGATGTGAATTAGTAAATGTAATACCTAGACTAAGACCAGTCATTTAATGTGTGACTTTTGACGACAAGACAACTGCCCCCTAACTGGATATGGTACAATCCAGAGGCAAAAGAAAATATTGTAATTTCCAACAGATTAATCATAAATTACAAAAATGTAAAATGTCCACAGAAACACAGCTGTATACATAGCATTAATAGATTAAGAGGAAATCTCACCATCATCAAAGTCCTTTGCTTCAGAGTAATTCACGACCTTCGTCTTCCTGTGTGTCAACAGTAACGTTAAACACCGTGTTAGCATTCAGTGGACAACAGCCGACAACAAAAGCACGAATTGGGGTTTACAAGTGGTTCACATACCTTGATGGTCGGTCCATTGCTTGCAAAGTGCATGTAGAGCTTTTTAATCTGGTAATATTAACCACATTAACGTACGGCTAGCTGTTACGTATGCTAGCTAGCTTAACAGTGAACACAACACCGTTTGTGAGCTGGAGAAGCTAACCTAGCTTTAATAGTCTCAAATGCTAACATGCGTCCGATCGGTTGCCGACTGATATGCATCTACTATCGCTAACTAACATCTTAAACTATGCTATCTCTCGTAATTAATAAACATTACTGATGTTACGCAACACCCAGCTGAAATGCTGCTCCTTCGTTTTCAACAAACCCGCCTGAACCGAGAGGAAGTTACGTCAGAATGACGACAACGGAAATGCATATTCATCAACTGGGAGACAGCAGCCGACACGACACCGGCAGCAGATTCGTTCATCGTTATAACAAAAAATTAAAAATAAAACAGGAAGACTTAAAATTTCGTGTGCAAAAAGTGTTAACTGTAAATAGGTTTGTGTTAAAAATGTAAAATTACCTAAGAGACACTAATTTTATATTTTTTGAAAGAAAAAAAAAAAAATGCGTCGAAAGGTGTCGAATCTGCTTCTGTTAAATACCTTGGACCGGTTGCATGGGCTGTATCTGAATACATGGGCCGTATCTGAATACATGGGCCGTATCTGTATACATGGGATATACTAGAATCTATGAATAATGGCTGTATCTTATACATGACTTATCATAAATGGCGTATCTACCAGGTAGATAGATAAAAGGATTATAGAAATTACTGTATCTGAATAAATGGGCTGTATCTGTATACCAGTACATGGGCTGTATCTGAATACATGGGCCGTATCTGTATACATGGGCTGTATCTGAATACATTGGGCTAAATGGATGAAGACATGAAAAAGTCTGATAAATCTGGTCAGTAAATACACAAAAAATTGATTATTTTCCATATAATAGACCTGCAAGTAGAGTCTTGGATATGTCAAAGATTAGCAACAAAATTGATGTGATTGCATCAGTATTTTCTATGTAATGTCAGATATTCCTGAAGACCTCGTGGCCAAAAAATGTACACGCACAAAATCTGCAATAAAATCCTCATACATCAATATTTCTTCTGTTTCTTTTGGCTTGAATCCCTTAATCAACTTCATCCCTGATGATCGGGATGATGATCAAATATTCAATCATTTTCAGGATTTTAAGCCTTTAAATACCAGTTTAATTATTTGAGTTATTAATTATTTATTTAAAAAAAAACACAACAGCACTTTTCTATGTCTGATTTTGACAAGAGCAATCTAACAAAACTTCATTATTATTAGAGTTTGCTCAGTACCTTTACTTATAAGTAATAGTTTTGTATGAGAATATTGGAAAATGCTCATCAATATTGTTTATTTTGTCCAAACAACAGTAAAAACAACAACAAAGATATTCAGTTCACAATGATACGGTTAAACTAGAGCAGGACATTTTTTAGTCTGATAGTATTTGTAATTGAGTGAAACAAGCAAATGTAGGCGCTTTTGTTGAAAATAAACATTTAATTGAGCATCAAAATTTTTGCAGATCAATTTCATGTCGGTCAGCTAAGCAATTGAATATCTTTAGCTCTAGAAACTTGAACAATAACTGTGAAGCAGTTTTTACATCAGAGCCTGGCTGGTCAGTATTATATTATAGTAGATATATTTATAAAGGTACATGTGTTGACTGATAAGACATCTCAGTCATAAAATGCCAGATATTCTGTATGTTTTAGGTCATTTAGAAGTTGTGTTTTCATTACAGTTTGTCCAGCAGAGAGCACAGTTTATTTTTCTATCTGCACATACTTTGGTCACAATCCTTCAGTAGCCAAACGTAAGGGATCCTTATCAAAAGTATTTATTTATGGTATGTAGAAACAAACAAATAGAAGCGGATTTATCATTATCACACTGTCAAATATGAGTATCTGCCTCAAGAATCCAGTGTTGGTGAGGCTCTACATAACATTCATGATTAGCTTTGATTACACATATCAAACTAAAACCAGCCTTCTAGTATTTATTCCAGTAAATTCATGGTGAGGACAACATATGCTACCTGCCACCTGGTGTCTCTGTGCTTCCTGTTCTTCTAAATAAATATTTACCTTTGCCAGTAAAAAAAGGGACAGTGCATGCCAAAGGGAGTCTAAAGTAGTTACTCATCCCACACCTGCAGCACCAGGCTGCCAAACCTAAGTTTGTATGAGTGACCATGTAGGTGTGTGGCGGCCCAGACTGAAAAAAATAAACATTGCTTACTTAAAGCAATGTAAGCAAATGTTTGGAGATTTTATTTTTTAAAGAATTCATATTCATTATTCAAACTATACAGTATATTGAGGGATTAAAATAGTATATGAACCTCTGAGACCCACAATAGATCAGTTTTTGTCTTTTTTAGGGGGTCACAGGGGTTTTTTAAGGGGAGATAGGAGGTCAACGGTAGATGTCACATAGAAGTAGTGTACATCATCTGAAAACTGGGAGCCTGAAGATTAATTTAAGATACAGCTCAGCACTGTGTGTCAAGATGTACTACCTGTAAATTATAAATAAGTATGAATGAGTGAATGACTTAAAATACAGTATATCGTGATAGTGTACAAGGTTTTAGAACATTATGATAGAAATATGTGATAAGCATCTACAGGCTCTATTATGTCAGCAATTTTTGGATTGATACCATTTGTTATTTTTTACCACTCAAGAATTGATAAAAATGATTAATAATTCCTCCAAAATACCACATTAAGGCACCAAGACCTCGAGGAACACCACAGAAAAAGCCATGCTGTGATGTGAAGACAAAAAGTTTTAACATTTTGAGACTTCTGCAAAAATTGCATATTTTGGTGAATGGATGGCGAGCATTCTGTTGTGTAAACTGCTCAGAAACCCCCTTATTGTGAATCTAGCGAGGAAAGCCATCCATCCTCTGAATGCTCTAGGTCTCTAGTTTGTAGCTGATACACAATTTATGTAATTCAAGACTGTTTATGGATCCCAATATACAGAAATATTCAAACACCATTTTAGAAGAGGTGAAAATGACATATTCATAATCCATTTGTAAAACTGTATAGTCTTTTACTCAAAACTACTTGTAATTATCATAAAGTGGGCATGTCACTAAAGGGGAGACGCTTTAGTACCCATAGAACCCATTTTTATTGAGATATCTTGAGGTCAGAGGTCAAGGGACCCCTTTGAAAGTTGTCAGTTTTTTTCTCGCTAAAATTTAGCCTTGTTACTGAGCATCCTTTGCAACAAACGAGCATAACATGGTGGTTACAAATGGATTCCTTGGGTTTTCTAGTTTCATATGATATCTGTACCTTCACTCTAAAACCTACTGCAGCCCCTGAAAGACAGTAAAGTCCGTTAGGATTGAGGATCTCAGGGCGTTAAGGATGTACTTGCAGATACTGCATATCAGCTGTCAAATTGATATTTAATCAGCGTCATATGTAAACACATCTCTCTGCTCATTTTTTTTGCAGATTTTAAACTCCAAAATCTATTCTGATGTTAATGTGAACATCACAGGCTCTAAACCAGATTTGATTGTTGGTTTGCATATCATATCATATTATCACTGGTATTTTAAATGGACCAAACTGATAAAATCACAATAAATCAGTGAATTATTGATTTTGTGAAGACATTTCTGCTCTCCATTTGCAGGATGGCAGTGTCATTTATGCTCATGAGAGAGTTCAGCCAGCTTTCCAGCAGATGGCAGTAGAAGTCTGACGCTTCAGGGCCTCAGATCACAGAAGTGCAGACTCTGACCTGCTGATTGACATGAACATGACATGTCTACAGCCACCCAGTCGCCCACTCTCAGGGCGGAAGCAACCCCGGCTCCTCTGAAGTGCAGTGAAAGGGTAATCGCTCCGCTTTTACTGCACATCTTAGAAAGCAGCAGCCGTCCCTCCCTGAGGGTTGTCATTTTCCAGTTTGTGAGTGGGTGGCTGTCGGCTGCGGTTTGTCACACAGTGGACCTGGACTGAGACGTTCAAGGGTGTGATGGTCCGTGTCTTCGGACCCAGACAAGGGAGGAAGACGTGCAGCCATGGGGCCAAAGGGCCCTGCGGTCACACATTCCTAAACTCCTCCAGCGCTGCCTACTGCCATGACCAAAATATCAGATCCAGTCATGCAAACACTGCGGTCACAACATCACGTTTCTATTCACACATATGATGTTTATGTTGTGCTCCACGCAATGCTGCTGCAGACTGGTGTCTTGTTTACTACCTTCATGAACTTCATGAACACGATCCAGTTCATCTGGCACTTCTCCATATATACATCTCTTTTTAACTTTGCACAGGAAATTATTTAGATTTATGCTGCTGGAGTGAAAATGGCGCCGCCTCCACTCTTATATCACATGTTCCCAAACAAAGGCATGTGGAGAACAGAATGTAGTACATACTATATATATACAGTATATACAGTCCTCTCCAAAACTACTGGAATAGCAAGACCAATTCCTTTATTTTCCTCTATTTGGGTTTGACATCAAAATATGAATGTGATACAAGAGATCAGTATTTCAGCCTCTATTTCCAGGTATTTACATCTAGATCTGTTACACAACTTAGAAGATAGCACCGTTTGTTTGAACCTATTTTTCAAGTGAGCAAAATTATTAGATTATTATTATTAGATAGATTTTTGTTGCCCAGGTGTGTCCAATTACCTTGATTATTCAAACAATAAATTGCGCTGAATGTCTACTCTCAGTTTCAGCTTTGGGTTTTGTCTGTGCAGACTGCATTTCTCGTTAAAATGGTGTAACCAACATGAAGACCAGAGAGCTGTCTATGGGAGAAAATCAGAGCCACTGCATAAACATCAGCCATAACCAGTACAACCATCCTGAAGAAGAAAGAAACCACCGGTGTACTGAACAACAGACGCTGAACCGGTAGACCGAGAAAACATCAGCAGTTGATGACAGAAACACTGTGAGAGCTGTAAAGAAAAACCCTAAACTGTCAGTGACATCACCAACAACCTCCAGAGGGCAGGAGTGAAGGAATCAATCCACCGATCACAGAAGACTTCAGGAACAAAAGGACAGAGGCTACACCAGAAGATGACAACCACTCATTAGCAATAAATAGGAAGGACAGATTGGAGTCAGACAAAAAGTACAGAGACAAGGCTCAAAAGCTCTGGGACAAAGTTTTCTGGACCAAACTGATCAGGAGATCCTTCATCATGCAGCAAGACAACGACCCAAAACACCCTGAGAACAACCGAGGAGTTCATCAGGGAAAAGAAGAGGAAGGTTTTAGACTGTAAGTAGACTAGTAGACTAGTAGACCAGACTGAAACCCTATTGAGCAGCACTTTGCCTGCTAAAGAGGAGACTGAAGGGAGAAACCCCCCGAAACAAACAACTGAAAGAGGCCGCAGTGAAAGACTGGAAAAGCACCACAGAAGAAGAATGTCAAAGCTGGTGATGTCAGTGGGTCGCTGGCTTGATGAAGTTATTGCAAGCAAAGGATTTACAACTAAATATTAAGTACTATTCACTTTAATCTTGGTCTTCTGTTACAAAAGGTGTTATCTTCTAAGTTGTGTAACAGATCTAGATGTAAATACCTGGAAATAACAGCTGAAATGCTGATCTCTTGTCTCATATTCATCATTTGATGTCAAACCCAAATGTTTTCAGTGTACAGTGAAAATAAAGGAATTGACCTCGCTGTTCCAGCAGTTTTTGAGGGGACTGTATATATGACTCACCTAACTACAGGTAGAAATACCCTCCTAGTTTATACATACTGAACATTGTCCAGAGCTAAAAATATTTAGGTATGTGATGTTAAATATTCAAAATAAGTAAACTGTGTATTGTACATGTCGTACATTTACATTTGTACTTTCATTTCTTTTTGGACTGAAATGTTTGTAAAATCTTTTCTTACAAAACATACTTTTACTGGCGAGCTTTTATGTCATTTTGTCATTTTACTCATTGTTTCTTTTATCTTATATTACCAGACATTACACTCACACAGCACTGGGCTTTGAAAGGTGTCCAATAAATAATAATAATTATAATTATAATTATGCAATAAAATTAAAATCTGCAATAGAAATCTGAAAAATAGAATAAAAAGACAGTGACATACAATCACAAACAACATATCCAGTTGACAATTGTTGCAAAAATTAAGTTGACTATTGGTGAGAAATACAGGAAAGACTTGAACAGTTAAATAAGATCATACCAGCTAGTCTTTCAATAACTAACTGACTTACTTCATATTTATTTAGTTGATAGCTGCACATGATAATGACACATTGATGCTAATTTGTTTTAACGCTACTAATTTCTTTAACTTTAACTTACGATTTTAGTTTTAAAGCTAGACTGAAGATACTGGTATCATATGAAACCAGAAAACCTTACGGTACCAACCATGTCATGCTAGCTTGTCACGAAGGAGATTAATTAATACTCCAAAGTTATGTTAAATTTTGATGAGGAAAAACTGGCAACTGCCATTTTCAAAGGGGTCCCTTGACCTCTGACCTCCAGATATATGAATGGGTACCCACCAGTCTCCCCTTTTCAGACATGTCCACTTTATGATAATCACATGCAGTTTGTTGTCTGTTGGGCTGCAGTTTACCGTGTTATGGTTTGAGCATATTTTTCATGCTCAATGCAGTACCTGTGAGGGTTTCTGGACAATATTTGTCATTGTTTGGTGTTTTTAATAGATTTACAATAATAAATATATACATGCAAGAGTATTAAATTCTTGACAAATCTCCCTTTAAGGCGCATTTTGAACATGAAAACATGTGTGATTAATTAATTAATTGATTGACAGCCATAATTTTGTATAATTAATCTGATAAGTAACGAGTAATTAAAGGTATCAAATAAATGTAATGGAGTAAAACAATACTACACATACATTACTTGTCTCTGAATTGTTGTAGAGTAGTAAAGTGTCAAGTAGTATAAAATGGAGATACTCAAGTAAAGTACAAATACCTCAAAACTGTACTGAAGTGTAGCATTTGCGTGCGTGTAAAATCAATTACTGTGGTTTATGTTTGTTTGTGTGCAAATTTAACTTGCAGATTATCTTGATTTTCTGTCATGATATCATATTTTTACTACATGATTATCATGGCAAAAAGAAGCAAGAATTGATTTCCAATAATAAAAATATACATGCATTTGCATAAAGCAGCAAACTTGCCCATTCCCGTGTTGATAACAGTGTTAAATACTTGACAAATCTCCCTTTACGGTACATTTTGAACAGATAAAAACATGTGTGACTAATCACGATTAACTGTGGACAATGATGGGATTCATTACGATTACTAATTAGTTGACAGGCCAAGTTAAAGTACATTCTGTATATGATTTATACATATTTGGTTTATGTCATACTGTACATATATGATATATGATTGCACAGTTAAATAAGGTCATACAAGCTAGTCTCTCTGTAACTAACTGACTTGCCACATATTTAATTAGCTTAGTTAGATCTAAATATTAAATTATACAGTACATGTATACACGCTTTTGTGTTTGAAGATATTTGGTACTCTCATAACTGTGATTTGTATCCGTGGCACCAGTATTACTAGACTATTTTGGAATTAGACATCCAGCTGGATTTACTGGTCTAGTTGGCAGTCGTGAGGTCATCAGTGGTCTTAATTTGAGCTTGTTAGTTGGAAGTGGTCAGGAGGCAGTTTTCCTCCTCAACCACTGATGTGAATGCCATCATTATGCACTGTATAGCCTCTCAGAGTGGTAGTTTGTGTGGGGCTCTCTCAGTCCAGCGCCGTTGTCCTTGTATGGTTGTTCCGCAGGTGGAGACAGCAGTGTTGTTATTTACATTCCACGCCGAGCAAAGAAAAAATAGATCGGCTCTTTAGTAGTGAGATGTTTTAGTTAAGATGCAAAAGATGTTTGCATGAATAAGATATAACTCCAAAAGAGGTGATTTCTTCCATTTTTCTGCTCATAAACTGTGTTACTGTGCTGCAGGCTGGAAGTATTTTTAGCTCTTCACAAAGACAAAATGCTCCGTCAATGATCATCTGTGTTCTGTACCACTTATTTACAAGCCTCAAACTAAATATGTCTTGATGAGTTTCTAAGTTTTTCGGATATCCGGCGTCGTCGCAGTGTCAGTGTGGTGTTTGTTATTGTAACCTAGAAAAGGCCTCACGTCAGATGTCCTCAGGCATGGACCAGTGGCAACCACAGCACAGCCACAGCGGCCACGGCTTCAGCCGGCGAACCAGAGTGGGCAGACAGATCTGTCAATCAGTGGCTTCCGGAGTTTGTTTTTTAAGACCTTGTCTTAAGTGCATGCTTGCGCTGAATGTTTTTTATTTTTTTGGATGGGAGTACACACACAACAGCCACGAAGCTAATTGCAAGGGAGATGAGAGACCGGAGAGGAACAATCACAGAGATTTTAGTGTGGGCTTTTGCTTTAGTGGAAGACACGCCATAACCCACAGTAATACAAAAAACAATTTAAGTTATGAATCTGAATTTTGCACAAGTAATTGTGATTGTTTAACGTCTTGCATGTGACTGACAGTCATAGGGAGTGTTGGGCTGTCACATTTAAAGGTATTTAGAGTATGCTAGAGCAGTGGCTCCCAACCTTTTTATCTTGTGACCTCTAAAAATGAAGCAAAGTCCACTTGTGACCCCTCATCCCAGGTTATGGCCTCAGGCTGCGTCCATGTCAAAGGATGGATGGTAGAGATGGGAAAGATTCCCATGTTAACGACCTGCAAGCGTTCATGGCATCAAGACGTTTGGATAAATACAGAGTTGGTCACGTGAGAATTAAAATACTGCATATCCATTAGGGCAAGAATCTGGCAGTACAATACGTATACAGGGGTTACGATTCAATATATTGTGATATATTGTGATACTGTAAGCAAGCTGATAAATTGTATAAACTAATAAAAATAAACTAATTTAGGAAAACTGTCATAGTATAAAGAACACACCATATGCATAAAATCTGACAACACAGCTTTTTATGCTGTCAGAACGGTAGCATCTGCATTTGCATTTATCTCAGTCCCCATAACATCTACATGTATCATAGCTCTTCGAGTTCTTCTTTGCATGTAGACTATTAATTCAAGAATGTTTTTTTGAGAATTGTTACATTATCAAAAAACATAATATTGCAATAATTGATATGTTCGATATCTTCTTCTGTGAAATTACACACAAATAGGCAAAAACAAGCAATTTTATGTGCTTATAGAGGTGATTTGTTCCGTTTTTGTACTTATAAACTGAGTTATTCTGCTGCAAAACAAGCAATTTTATGTGCATTTTCTTTTCTTTCTTATCACTTTAAGGGTGTTAAATACAGGACTGGGAGCATTTGTATTGCCTCTCAGTGGCTCTCAATATGGCAACAGTGAACCACAGGTCGCAGCTAATGGTGCTAACAGCACTAAACAGTGCAAACACTAGCAAAAGTGCTGACAGTGTTAACCTGGGACAGCGCCGTTAACCACTGTAACTGCTGTAACTGCAGAGCAGTTGTTGTTTGCTGCTATATCAATACTCTGGATATCAAATTTATCACCTTTTAAAGGTAAACTCTCAATTTTGCAAAGTCTGTTAGCAGGTCTTGGGGAGTATTACTGCATCTGTGACAAAACTTTTAGAGGGGTTTAGAAGAAGAAACAAATAAACCGAATAAACCATCAGCAGCTACATTGCATTGTGGGTAATGTAGGTGCCAGGTCTGGATCTGTGCATTCCAATACCCATACTACCATACTATTTAGTATGCCAGAAAAAGATGAATTATGTCAAATGCAGTATGCCAAAAACACCAGGATGTCCTGCTACATCCAGTCACATTTTGCAGTGTGCAAGCCAGTGTGCTTTTCTGGCTATTCTGACCCACAGTCCTCTGTGTAGCGGATATATGAGCAAGTGGGTCAAAGTTCAAGATGCAATGTAGTATGTCAATTGTGTGCATACTGCATGCAACAGTACATACTTTGTAAGGGCAGCTGCAGTAGGTTCTAAAAATAGAAATAAAAAGTATGCATTGATTACTTTTTAAAAAACTTTATATAGTGACAATCGTGACCTTCAGATTTATCTTAAGACACCTTTGGTGACCTGACCCCGGTTTGGAAACTGCTGGGCTTGAGCAAAACACTAAGACATTTACTGCACAAGATGAATGCAGTTGTGCTGAATCATCATGATGAGACATTGCTGCTTGTGAGAGGCGTTATTGGGAATATCAGGCCCTGGATCAGGAACCTGTATGTTTACATGTGTTGACAAGACGGCAGGGATATAAACAGCATCAAAGGGACGGCAATAATTCAACGCTGCCAGTTTTACACCATGACACCATTTAAAATAGCATCTGTAACGCAGCATTGTTTCCTGCACTCCAGCGTGGCACTTGAAGGGCACACGGGGAGCAGTCTCATTAGGACGACCTTTTAACAGCGAGATCACAGTGCAAGAGGACACGAGCACATGTGACCTCAGTGACTCATGTCTAGTCATGCCTGGGATGCACTGCGCTCACTGCTGCCTCGTTTGTTGATAGATCGGCTGTATCGGATTCTCGGTTGTGCATTTCTCACAAAGTACTCTGTACAAAATGCATGGCCATCTTTGATGACCAATTAGTGTCCACATACTTTTGACAGCAACAGTGCTCTCACTGTAGCAACTCCAAGTGTCCTCACATGGACTCATACTGTCATTTAATAAAAAACAGTCACAACTTTTCAATATAAAATGTGATCAGTCAGTGAGTGAAAACACAACTGTAGAAACTCATAATAATCTATAGCTCTAGCCCAGTGGTCCATTAGTAATCTAATGATGCCCTGAAGTTATTACACTACCTGCAATGCAGGGGATGACACAGTTTTCTTTACTATGTTTTGCTGAGCATCCAGACAACACATTGTGCATCAGATGAAGCTAATATGGTTTTGTAAACACATTTAATTCCTAGTCCAAAAAAATAAAAAAAAAAGTACTTTCCACAAGTTTTATTCAAAGTAAAGCAACATTGATCCACATGCCAGCGTCCCAGTGCTGCAATGCAGTGAGTTATCATCACTCAGACAGGCAGTGGATGTCTTAACATCTGTTTGTCACCAGAGGGCGATGTCCACATGTGGGAGTGATGAGGTGCAGCAGGAGCATTTTTGTACAACCTGGATTTGTTTTGGTAATTCTTACTATCATTCAGAATTAAAACATGTTGCATAACCATTCAACAATACACTGTGCTTCATAAACAAATGCTACCTGATATACAGTCCATTAATCAGTCATGGGACTTACACTACTGATGTTTACAAATCAGCACTACCATCCATCCATCCATCCATCCATCCATCCATAGGGGGGTCAATCCCAACTGGCATTGGGCAAAGGCAGGGTTCACCCTGGACAGGTCACCAGTCCATCGCAGGGCACATAGAGACAGACAGCCATTCACGCTCACATTCACACCTACGTTCAATTTAGAGTAAATCAACATTACCATTCTTTTTTTTTACTCTTAGTAAATATAAAAATCTGCAAGATAAATATGAATAACCATAACTATAAAACAAACCAACTTTTTCATATTATTTTGGACTAAATACAAGTTTTCATTGTACTCCAACAATGGCTGAATAGGTTGAAACTCCTTTTTTTTTTCAGTAAAATGTAGTGTAATGGAGAAGAGCTGTGGTGGCTATTGTTGAAATTATGATTTCGGCTATAACTTCTGTTACAATAAGATTTAATCAGCAGTAATGAGAGCTGCAATATGAATGATGGTCTAAACCAAAGAGCATAGAAGCAAAGACACAAAACTCAAGTGCTGCCATTTTGGACTGAAAATGCCTGTTATATTTATAATATTTTTTTGTTCAACAAAGCCCATTTTGTTAGAATATGACAATGGAATAGAAATAATTTGATTTACTTTTGTACGCCACTTTTTAGGTGGATGCTTTACTGGTGTGCGGTAGTTGCCTTCAGTACAAAATGGCAGCAATGTAGCTTTGCTAACGGGCAATGGAACGAACAAGTGACTTTCACTTCTTGGCAATACACATTCTTTGGTCTAAGCTACACAAATAATATCCTGGTTGTACAAAAACCTGCTTATCATAGAGGTTGTCATGGCGACGCGTGCCAAATCCCTCCCTCTCCTCCCTGTCATTCCACACCTGCCCACCAGCCGTCACTACTGAGTTTCCCGCCCAGATCATCATTTTCAGTTGGTCACTGTCGAACAGCAACTTCCAGTGCTGAAAAACTGCACTTCCTCAAATGGCCACTTGAGGCTCCAAAAGGGAGTCAATCACGGATGTATAAAGTGAACTGGATGCTGTGCTGGATGCAGGGCCCCGTTCATTCCTATGAAAGTTGCTCAGTGGCGCATGACAAAATGGCTCCACTTCCACCTGAAAAAGTACCCGGATTTTCCAGCATCCATTGGGCCCAACTGCACATGTTCGATATGCGCAGTAGCGTCCGTAGCATTTTTATTTAAATGACATTAAGGCTTAAAGTTTAGGTGTGGCTGCGTTAACAGGCGGGTGCTGTACCAGGTTGCTAGCTGCTAGCTGTTTGCTGTGCTACGTCACCCGGGCCGCCTCAGCTCCTCTGACAATCCACCTCTTTCCCCATTTTTTGGACTACACTAAGGCTGTGATGGCACTGCCAAGATGGCGACGGCCGGAGCCACCCACTTTGAGCTTCACAATGGCTCTTCAGAACCCTATGGGTGACGGCTATGTCCAAATTTGATGTAGTCTGTAGTGCCAGGTCATTATTTGGGTCCTTATTGCTTCAGTTCACCAGGACCTTGAAACTGGAATTCTGCAGTTTACCATCATTAATGATTAAATCATTATTCATCCATCCATCGTCAACCGCTTATCCCGTTAGGGGTCGCGGGGGGGCTGGAGCCGATCCCAGCTGGCATGGGGCGAAGGCGGGGTTCACCCTGGACAGGTCGCCAGTTCATCGCAGGGCACATAGAGACAGACAACATATAGACAGACAACCATTCACGCTCACATCCACACCTACGGGCAATTTAGAGTCATCAATTAACCTAAACAGCATGTCTTTGGACGGTGGGAGGAAGCCGAAGTACCTGGAGAGAACCCACGCTGACACGGGGAGAACATGAAAACTCCACACAGAAGAGTCCCAAGCCGGATTCGAATCTGCGACCCTCTTGCTGTGAGGCGAGAGTGCTAACCAGTACACCACCGCGCAGCCCCATTATTATCTTTAATTAATTGTAATTAATTCTCTAAGTAACAGAGTAGTTTTGACCTGTTCTATATGAAAAGTGTCTTGTGATAACTTCTGTTATGATTTAATGCTATATAAAAGTAAATTGAATTGAAATGAACTATTATTTACAACGACGGGTCAAAATATCTGATGTGAAAATGGCCAATCTGCTCATCTTTTGACTGCTGCTTACTTGACTTTTGATCCAGTAAAGACAGTTTTTACCGGTTTGGCCTCTAGTGACCGGCTTTTTGGTTCAGACCTACAGTATGTGTAACAAACATAGACTGTGTATAAGAAGTGGACGTAGTCAGCATTTTGGCCGGTGCCAAAGTACAACTGAACTCTGAATAAGACATTTTTAGTTGACCAAAAAGCTCTAATTAACTTTCATGAACTGAAAAAATACTGTGAAATGGTTAAAGTTGTAAGATGAAAACATTGGCACTGCTGTGGTAGCAGCCTATTAATCACAAGGTAGCCCTGCCCTAAAGCATCACCTGCTTCATGGTCTATTTGACTCTAAATGGGACCATAATTTACTAAATGAACATCATGCTGTATTGAAGAAGACTTGAAACTAGTGATTGAGATCATAAATAATGTTTACAGTGTTCACTGAGGTAATAAATCAAGGGAGAAATAGACTCATTTTCTCATAGACTTCTATACAATCTTATGTATTTTTGCAACCAGAGGAGTCGCTCCCTGCTGGATATTAGAAAGACTGCAGGTTTAAGGCAGCATCTGCTTCACTTTTCAGACCTGGAGGCTTCCCACTGATTATGAAGGTAAAAATAATTATACTGTTTGAAACTTTGGATAACTGAAAACTCTCTAATATTAAATCTGTTAATATAAATAATCAACTAATTGTTTGATTATGGAAATATTCTTTAGCTGCCTATCCTACAAATTATGAATCACCTAACTTTTTTTTTTTTTTTTAGAAAGGCTCAAACTAGTAAGATAGAAGAAAACTGTTCCTGGTTAAACCACAACTTGCCACTGATTCTTCTGGGTCGTTCTTGAATATCATTTTGAACCAGCTGCTCTCCAGGACAGACAGAACCTTTGATCAACTCCTTGTGGGTTTCGATTTCATCCAGCAGGGGCCTTGACAAAAATAAACGATCTGATCTTTGTTGTGCTGGCCGAGTGACAGCAGCTCTGTCCAGGATGACTCACTCTCTCAGCGGTGTGCCATTCCTGACGCACTCCTCTACCCATCAGCCAAATTGCCTTGATCCTCTGCTCATTGCCGCCTTTCGCCCACCCTCGCTGTGGAACAAGGTGGTCGCATCCTCGGGGCCGGCGGCGCTCTTTACATCCCATAGGGGTGAGAACGTGCAAAGCAGTGAGCAAATGTGTGGGGAGAATTCCTCGCATTCTCCTGCTCGGTCCCGGTGGCCTGGCTCGGTGTTGGGTTCCTGGGAGAGAGGGAAGAGGAGCCAGGGGGAATCGGCTGCCGACTCAGCAGCTGACACCTCCTCTGATCTCTATCTCTTCCTACAGCCATAAACCAAACTGTCCGACTTTTCAGCATGGCGGCCACGTAAACAGAGCTTTCCTCGTGGCCTCAAGTATGGCTGCCAGCTTTTGCCTCGAAGGAGCAGTTGGTCATGGCGAGGATGTGGCACTGACCAAACCTCAGCCTCAGTGTTCCCAAATCTCACATTTGGTACAGCGGAAAGAGAAAAATAAGACTTCAACAGGAACGACTGTTCCCTTAAAACTGAGTCTAATCCTTTATTACGATGATAAATATATATCAGTTTTTGCTTTACTTGTCCAACAGAATTTATTTGATATAATGGGTTTGTTGGCTGGTGTTACTGAATCAGCGTGTGAAAAATACTGCGTCCACTTTTTAGGAGTAAGGATTTTCTGAATCGACAACCCTGCTGAGCTTGCATGCTTCCGGGCAACACAGCTCACCATGTGAGGCCCACAAAACCGTTTGATCACATCTTGTTAAACGGACATTTTCACATCTTTCAGCTCTCTTGGGATGCAACGTGATTACTGAGCTTAAATGGAGATCAATGGCCATGATGTGAGGTGTTCGCCATTATTCATAGTGCATGCCTGTCTATGGCTTTTACTCTAAACATTTTTCAATATCTGTGATGTCTTAGGTGTGATCATGTTGTGATTTGAATATTGTAAGGTACGACTAAAAGCCTGCAGCCAAGTTCTGCATTGATACATAATTCTCTGACAAAATCACTTTAAAAAGCACCAAAAACGACCTTCATTATTGTTTGCATGTCTGTTGTTCACAAGTCTGACTTTGGCACCAAAATGGGTTGCAGGAAAGAAATTCTTTATACCTGAAGTTTGTGGTTTGACCACAAATTTTTGTTCCAGGAAACGATTGCTGAAGCTTAATTATTTTCATTAATTGATTCATTTTCATCATATTTCCTCAATTAATGAATCCATAGATTGATCTATGAAATGCTGAAAGTGCAGACAGCACAAAACAATGTCCAAAACTGTGAAAGTCAAATATATTCAATTTACCATCATAAATGACAATGAAAATCACAGTAGAATATTCAACTATTTTGTTATTGATTCCTTGGGTAGGTATTCAATTTTTAATTATGTTTATGTTTTTTAACCCTTCAGGATAACAGACAGGCATAAAAACTACCCAACCATTTTGAAAATGCTTCTTAATTGCTAACAAATAAAAATATAAACAGCAGTACTGTATATAACAGAATCTGCAGCTCATAACGTGCAGAGGCAGCAGCCTCAAAACCTCGCCGTTTTGGGGGAGGGGGCCACATTTTAGCATTTTTTGTGTGTCATTGGTACGCCATACAAATGCCTGCAGTTACGTTGAGGAAAAAATGTCATGGTTGGGCTTAAAATAAGTACATAAATTATAAAATACATACGCAAACAACGTAAGACAACTATGGAAAACATGTCACCAGAGTTAATTAAAATAAATAGGACAAAAATCACGAATGTGACTTACAAAACAAAACACTGCTAAACAACAGGGTGCTGGTTAAAAATCTGGTTTTTGTTGGACCCATCTGCCCACCATAAGTGGTCTTTCTCACATTTTATACTACGTCACTAACTCTTACTGTGGCATGCGGGTGCGTTAACATTGTCAGTACAGGATGCATGGTGCACAAATGACACTGAAATCAAGAAAGGCGTACTTATTGCATGCTAAACACCTTGCACATTATCGTGGCATTCATATGCCTTTTTGTACAAATGAGATGTCCAAACAATCTGACAACAGATGGGTCTTTTTTATATATCTTAATGACATGAAGATAAAAATTGCTGTGTCACTGGTTGGGATTTGTCACCGGCGTAAAAGTCACCTCTGCCTCACTTATTTTCCCTTAGTCACTCTACGCCCAATTTAGCAGCAGACACATCTTTCTCTGCAAGGTGCACAAGCTGTACCCTTGAAAAGATATTTTTACTGGGAACACTCCCTTCTGACAGGCTCTGTGCAGCTCAACGCCTGACACAACAATAATGGAAGAACAGATCAGAGTATATTTCAGCTTCTGCACATGTTCTCGTAACAAGGCATGTCAGTTGGTATCAGTCTCCCAGTGGATTTGCTGCTTCTCTCCGCTTTGTAGCAAACTTACGAAGCAGCGTAGGAGAAAAGCATTGCAGTTTTTTTGGCTGTTGAATTATACATCAGCTTGTTCAGCACAAATCTGAGCTCCTTTTCAGGGTGGCACAGTTATTATTTTACAAGCCTCTGCTCCATTGGATCCAATGAAATCCAAGTGTTTACGATCGATCGCGACATCACTGCTAGCTGCTCGATAAAGTTTTGTCCCAGCTTTAGATTGTATTATTTTATGTAAGTGTTTGTTGTTGTGCCGTAATCTTCATATGAAGGCCTGTGCAGCCTCGGGTGTGTTACACACATACACAGTTGGACTGAGTATTGTTGCCCGTCTATGCCAGCGATTCTGATGTCATTCCAGGGAAATCCCCTCCCTCCATCTCTGGGTCTCCCCAGCTGTTGTTTCAATCTTGTCTTTTAAACCCCACGTTAATAAAATGGTAATTGAAAGAGCTTTGCATCCTCCTGTATCCAGTTACTTACACTTTATAATATGCACAAAAGCTGTTTGTATGGTTATTCCCTCTGGTCCATTTTCTGATTGATGTGTGTGTGTGTGTGCACTAAATAGACACTATAATTGCAACAAAGACAGCTGACCTGACAATAGTAAACTGCAGACACTTTTCTCTTGATCTAGTTTGTGGTGTTCTACTTTGGCTCTAATATATTCAGTCAAAATCAATTTGCTGTGTTATGTGGGCAACTTTCCATCTACCTCTTTCTGTCCTCTTGTTGTCCCACTGTGACTCAGTTGTTCAGTTGACTCTCTCTCACTCCAGTCTAGAGCTGAAACACAACAGTTGATTAATCAATTAGTTGAACAATAATAAAAATAAAAAAAAATCTGCAACTATTTGGATAATCAATTATTAGTTTTAAAGGGGACTTTTATTGTTGTATAATATCTTCTGTGCTATATCTATGGAGGACGGAACCTGCCAAAATTTTAATGAATAAAAAAATTAATTAATAAATAAAATATACAATTAAATGTACCAAAGATAATATTAAAAATAAATTAGGCAATAATAATTATAAAATTGACATAAAATATATTTTTTTTTAATTACTTTTTTATTTATTTCCTTTAATATAGTTGATTTATTTTTTAATTTAATTTCCCCTTTTATTTATGTATTTATTTAAATATTTATTATTATTAACTTTAAAATGTATTTGTTTATTTAAAAAAAATTAAAAATCTGTTTTAAATCTATTCATACATATTATTTTGGGTACATTTAATGGCATATTTATTTATTTATTTTATTCACTTTTACATGTGTTTATCTATTCTTGCATTTATTTTTATTTAAATCTATTTATAAACATATATATTTATTTATGTGTTTATCGTGTCATTTATTTATTTATTTCACTTTGTTATTTATTTTTGCATTTATTTTTTATTAATTTTAAATCTCTGGAGTACCTCTTTAAATTAGTTGTTCAGCAAATATGCCATATACAGTATATTATAGCTTCAGCTTCAAAAATGTGTGAATTTGCTGCCTTTCTTTATCTTGAAATATAACTTTTCACTATTTTCTGACATTTTATTGGCCAAATAATCAATCAAGAATATAATCAGCATATCACAATAGACATATCACATTATTTGGGTTAGAAATCACCAGAGGCCCCACGATATGATATTATCACGATACTTAAGTCACGATACAATATTATCACAATACTTAAGTAACAATACGATATTATCACAATACTTAAGTCACGGTACTATATTATCACAATACTTAAGTAACAATACGATATTATCAGGATACTTAAGTCAGGATATGATGTTATCAAAATACTTAAGTAACAATACGATATTATCACGATACTTAAGTCACGATATGATATTATCAAAATACTTAAGTCACTATGTGATATTATCACGATACTTAAGTCACGATATTATCTTATTGTGATTTCAACATTTTGTGACATGCTGAGTACTGCGATTTATTACCATTTTTCAACTGCACATTATGCAGGTTTTCAACATCTGTTTTATCTAATAAGACACAGTTTTCACTCCGTTCATCTCAGAGTTTTCATTCACAGATCTTGAGGTCAGACGTCAAGGGACCTCTTTCGAAATGGCCATGCCAGTTTGTTCCTCACCCAAATTTTACGCAAGTTTAGCATTCTGTCTGACAAGCTAACATGACATGGTTGGTACCGATGGATTCCTGAGGTTTTCTACTTTCATATGATGCCAGTTTCTTAACTCTAGCTTTAAAACTGAGCCTGTCTGATTGTTAAGAGTTTAATAGTTTTATAATAAAAGATCAATACTTGATCAATACCCCTACCCCTACATAGTATATTTGATGTATGTAATTTGTAAATTAATGTTTAAGGATAAGTGGTATTTTGTTGTGCATTTCCTACTGATTTTATAAAAAGCGTTATTACCAAAAAGCAGCCTCAGCCAGAAGAACAGTATTAACTGAATTAATCTCAAGAGCTCAGCACCGTCTCATTAACGGTGCCCACTCTCCATTGATTGAAGTTACACTCTGTCAATAACCCCATAGTTTTGTCTATTCAGGCCTTGGATTGCATCGTCATGTGCTTACACAGCAAATCATTAATTTGCTGGTCCAGTCTATCTGCTCCACTGTTTTCTCTTGTACTTCACTCATACATTCTTTATATATTAACTATAGTAATGCACATGCAGTAATGTTGATAACATACATCTTTAAGTATATCAAATGTGACTTTAAATGTATTTTTAATGACTGCAGACACATTTTGGTTGCAATTTAAGTACATCTCCACATTGCAGGTATCTGAAATGTTTTGTTTGTTTGTTGTTTTTCCATTCTGGGTTGTCTTGCCACTGCTGTTTATCAGCAACAAGGCCTCTCTGGTTGCTAAGGTGGACTTGAGGCTCCCTGGCAGCCGAGAGCACCTCGGGGCCCCAGAGCCTGGTGCTCTGTGACGCGTTGGGAATTCCCCCGAGCCCTCATCTCCTACCACCTACCACCCTGCAAGACAGGATGCAAACAGGGATATAAAGGAGGGTGAACCCAGTGCTTTTTAAAATTTGCTTGACATTTTATCGGCATTTTTGTCAAAAAGATGGTGATTTTTGCCTTATTTTTGCTCATCAGCTGCAGGTCTTTTTCCAAACTTCCTTCACCACTTTATTTCTGGACCTGAACTCAAAGCGATGCCATGCATTTGATTCACGCAGGTTATATTATTCTGGTAGTCGCAGGGTGTGTTACTTACAATAATAACGCGCAATCTGACCAGGCAAAATATCTGGTTGTGTAAACTTCCTGAACAAACAGCTAAGGAAGTGTCAGACAGGGTTGCCATTTGCTCTCCTGTGACTGTTTTTACACCTTCCTTCTAAATAAGGCAGCAGGCTGCCAGGACATATGACCACCGTCCCGATTTGGGTTCTGGACACAGTATCCATCCATCCATCCATCCCATGATTGCTCAACGCCAATGAAAATCTCTCTCACACACACACACACACACACACACACACACACACACACACACACACACACACACACTCCTGCTGGTCTCCCATGTGAGGAAGAGCTGCGTCAGGTCAGCCACAATTAGCCACAGGAAGACTCAGAGAATAGGATGGATTACTTTCAAAATAAAAGCACTTGGGATAATATTAATAAATATAAGAAGAAGAGAAGAAGAAGATCAGCCTTTATTAGTCCCACAATGGGGAAATTCAATTTACACTCTGTATAAACACAGTAGAGCTGCAATGATTAATCGATTAGTTGACAGATATCAATTTAATATATATTTTTTTAAAGAAAATTTCCTTCTAATTGGGTTTTTTATGACAGTGAACTGAATATCTTGGAGTTGTGGAAAAACAAGACATTTGAGGACGTTGTCTTTGGGGAAACACTGATTGACAATTTTCACCATTTTCTGACATTTTATAGACCAAACAACTAATATATTAATCAAGGAAATGATCAACAATGAAAATAATCGTTAGTTGCAGCCCTCATTCATAAACTAATATATCTCGTACATACATTATGTGATATAAAAAGAACATTCAGGAGAAAATGTCTTCACTGAACTTAAAATGTAGACCTATGACCACCCTGAATACAGTCTTCTAGGCTCAGTCTACTGAGGGCTTCAACTAACAACTCTTTTCATTAACAGTCTATAATCATTATAATTATAATTATTGTATAACAGTCTATTATTTTTGATTGTCTTTAAAATGTCAAAAATAGCAGAAAAAATGTCTCAGTATCTTGTTTTGTGCAACCAACAGTTCAAATCTCAAGGAGATCCATTTTAAAATGTTATAAAACAGCAAATCCTCACATTTGAAAAGCTGGAACATAAAATGTTTGTCACTTCAACTTCATTAAATGGCTTCAACAGTTTCAACCAATAAATCAATTAGATCAGATCAATTATCAGAATATTTGACTATTCTTTTTTTTTTTTTTAGCTACTTTGGACTTTTTTCTTACTATTTTCTGACATTATATGGCCTAGAATAACTACTTACTCTGATGTTATATAGTATAAACAATTACTCATTTAATGAAATAAGAATCAGTAGATAAAAAGTCACAGCCAGTGTTTTCATTTGTTGTTTTTCATCTCATTTACTAAACTTTTAATTACAATTCTGGGCTACCCCCACCTAGTCTTTATATTTATCTATCCATCTTGAACTTTGTTTTAATATTTATTATTTTTATTACCTTATCATTTTAGCTCATTGCGTTTGTACTGTGCCATTTTTCATTAAAACGTCCTAGTTGATGACAAATTAAACTTTGTTTAACGTGGACCTATTATGCGTTTGTGCTTTTTCCCTTTACCTCAGGGTGTTTTATAGTTTTTTTTGTATATGTGAAAAGGCCTGCAAAGTTACAAAGCCCAAAGTGACACTGCTCCTGAGCTGCTGGAAACGTCTCTATTGAAGCCCCGCCTTTTCTTCCGTAACATGGTGATGTCACCAAGTAACACATTTGCATAATATCCTTAGTTAGAGCGGAGCTGGAGCGGAGTCAGAAGAGTTTTCTGAGGTTGACGAATCACATTGGTAGTTTTGGGAGAAGAGGTGATGCTGGGACTCACTGGAACGTTTGATATGCGGAAGATTTGGAGCGTGGCCACACTGATAAGGGTATTATTTTGAAAAGCACGACAGGAAACGCCTCTTGTGATTTTCTCAGCCTTGTTAGACGTTGATGTGAAGGTGCAGCACCCCCCATCATTCCTATCAGAAGTGCTGCTGCTGCTGGGGTCCTGTAACTCTCTCTCTCTCCTCCTCCTCCTCCTCCTCCTCCTCCCATCTCCTACTTTTGATGGGGGGCGCAGCGGTGAAGTCACAGTGATGTCATTTTAGGATGTGAGACTCGGGGGGCAAGGTGAGCTGGTTTTGCGGTGTCCCCTCCACGACCAGCGCGTTGCCTTTACAGAGGCGCGGAGCGGCGAAAGATGATCATCGCCACCGGCACCAATTCAAGCTCCGACGCGCTCTGTCCCTCTCCTCCTGCTCAGATCTCGGGCTATGGGGCCCTGGTCTGCCTTGATCCCAAAATAAGCCTTCACCGCCACCATGTCAAAGGACAAAACACAAGAAGAGTTGCGTTTCTAGGGCAGGTAACTTTGACCACGTGCCCCAAAGGTAAACTGGATGGCCATTGCGCAAAGGTGCCTCTACAGCATGTCCAGCGGGGCCAGGACGCACTGGACGCTGCCAGCAGTTCTTGTACTGTGGACTTCTCTCTGTGGGATCGCTTCATCTTATCCGATTCCGAGCAGGACTAATGCGACTTTATATGAGAAGAAGTGGGAGACGCTCTTCTCCCGCTCCTATCTGGGTATAACAGGGGGGAAATCGGAGCTGAACTGGGAGAGTGACTATTTGCAGGGCATCAAAAGAGTGCGACGACTGTACTGCAACGTGGGCATTGGGTTTCACCTGCAGGTGCTCCCGGATGGCAGGATAAGCGGTGCACACAATGAGAACCAATACAGTGAGTCGCATCCGGCAAAGACCCGAAAAAAAGTCTCACCCTATATGCGCAAGGGCTGTGTGAAAGTTAGACTTGTCTTGCATGATATTTAATAAGACGTGTCGGCATGGTTGAAAGTTTCCGAAAGCAAAAACAGTGCACTGAGCCTCGCAACCGTGCAGTGCGAAATATCCTCCCAAGCCAAAAACATGACATGAATGCTTGGACCCAGTTTAGACGCTCACTTATTTTTACCCCGCTGCTGCAGCAGGACACGCACCCCCACTCAGCACGCTGTAAACTACACTCAGCATTAAACGGCACATAGGTGAATGCTCCTAACTGAGCATCATCCAGTCGCAATGCACCTGCAAGGTTACACCCATCACTGCTGCAGAGGCCACTTCGACTCCACTTTGTCCCCAGGCGCTGCGCCGTGTGACTCCGTCTCTGCTTTCACATTGTGTCTCCTTTAGGTCTGATAGAGATCTCCACCGTGGACCGAGGAGTCATCAGCATGTTCGGGGTGAGGAGTGAGCTGTTTGTCGCAATGAACAGCAGGGGAAGGTTATACGGAACGGTACGTTTGTGCGCAAACACACACACACACACACACACACACACACACACACACACACACACACACACACACACACACACACACACACACACACACTGCTCAGTGTAAGATGAGTTCATGGAGCTGCTGCATCCCTGGGTTTATGAGCACTGTTGTGTTATTAATATGCTCTGATGATAGGGAGAATCTGTCAGTGGGGGAGGAAGTACTCTGATCTTTTACTCAAGTAATAACACTACATTGTAGAAATACTCCGTTACAAGTAAAAGTCCTGATATATTAGCATGAAAATATACTTTGTGTACCAAACATACTCATTATATCAGTGAATTATTGATGCATTCATGTGTAGAGCTGCAACAATTAGTTGTCAACTATTCTGATAATGAGAAAAAGAAAAAGTCCAAATCGCAGCTTCTTGAATGTGAATATTTTCTGGTTTCTTTGCTTCTCTGTGAAAGTAAACTGAAAATCTTTGAGTTGTGGACAAAAAAAGACTTTAGAGGACATCATCTTGGGCTTTGGGAAACACTGATTGACATTTTTCACCATTTTCTGTCATTTTATAGACAAAACAACGAATCGATTAATCGATAAACTCGTCAACACATTAATCGACAGTGAAATTAATGGTTAGTTGCAGCCCCAATAACTGTCAGAGTTTCCTAAAGTCCAAGCTGAAGTCATCAGATATCTTATTTTGTCCAAACAACAGTTGAAAAACAAATAATATTGTATTTTCTATAATGTAAGAAAAGAAAACGCCACAAATTCTCACATTTGAGGATGAAGCTTGGACCATGAAATATTTTGCATGTTTCCTTTAACAATTAGCTGAAAGATTCGATCATTATCAAAATAGATGCTGGTTCATTTTCTGTTAAGTGATCAGTCATCTGTTTATTCATCAGTTAATCCATTAGTTGTTAACTATAAAGTCAATCACCAACTATTTTGATAATCCATTAAAAAAGTCAAAATGTGAATATTTGGGAAACACTGATCAACATTTTTTCACCATTTTATAGACCAAACAACAAATCAGTTAATCAAGATAATAATCAAAATAAGCATTAGTTGCAGATCTATTAATGTCTTCGTCGCTTTAATGTTGCAGCTGGTAAAAGGTGGAGCTCATTTGAACTGCTAAATATCCTGCTGGGTAGCTTGTGAATTTACCACCAGGATCAATAAAGTCTCATCTTAACTGGGGATGGACAATGTGACCATATTTATTGTCTCTTGATTATGATATAGGGTAGGAATGTATTTATTCATTTTTCTCTATAGTTTCACTTTAAACTGATATGCTCCTTTTCAAGTTTTCATAATGACAAAAATACTTAGTACTTTTAATTTTTCAAGTATTTAATTCACACAGGAGTATACAAAAATAGGCTTCATTTCTTCCAGACTAGAGATATGACATTATTACCTAGCCCTAGTCTCAAACTACAGTAATACTTCATCATTTATACTGTATTTTGTAGTATTAATCTCAATCTGCAAAGTAACTTACATTATTCAATAAATGTAATGGAGTAAAATGTGCAATATTTGCCTCTGAATTGGAGTGGAGTAGAAGTATATACTTGCAGAAAATGATAAGTAAAAGTACCTCACAACTGTACTTAAGTATAGTGTAAATATAGAGTAAATGCACATAGTTACCTTCCACCACTGAATAAAAGTAGGAATACTGCAATATAAAAGTAATTCCTTAAAGTCCTGCACAAAACAGAAATTTTATCAACAAAATATAATTTATATAAAAATGACTCATTATGCAGTAGAGTGGTCCCAGTCAGTGTATATTAATATATATTATTAACGTGCATGCACATGTAAACTAATTTACTCATCTGGGTAATTTAAATTTTAATGCATCATAATTTATTAACTGATCAAGTTGTTTTTATGTGAATTTCTGTGAATAAATGTAGTGGAGTAAAAAGTCCAGTATTTCCCTCTGAGATGTACAACTGAAAAATAAAGTAGCATAACATGGAGAAAATCCAGTAAAGTACCTCAAAACTGTGGTTAAGTACAGTACTTGAGTACTGGAATCTATATATTTATAAATGTTGTTGATTCCTCACAGCAGATGATAAACTTTAACCTTCAGAGAAGATTAATCTGCCAACACTCAAACAATAAATGTACATGTCAGGATTAAAACCAACAGCAGGACAAACGTTTAGCTTGGCAGCGGCCAGTTAATGTCTTAGATTATAAAAAGGCAATGGGTTTGATGTGATATTCACAAATATACAGTATACTGTGTGTATATGTAAGAATCATCAATATCAAATCACACAGAGGGTCTTTTTGTACACATTCAAAACTTACTGAAAACATATACTGTAAAACACCTATTAAAGGTTCTACTGTAAAAACAAACAACAGAAACTTTAAACCCTCAGATTAAAGTCTTTAATACCGGATGCATTTTATTTTGGTAAAGTTGTTTAATCAACATTTCAGAAGCTTTTTTGTCAAATGGAAAAAGGGGTTTTGTCGAAATTCAGAGTCTTTCTTTGAGGTATATAAAGTATTGTTTTGATGTTGGAATTGAAACTCAGGTATCATATCGGCACTAATATGAAGACTTTAAAACTGTACTGTGGTTATAATAAAGGATATACTCTAACTTAGTACTGTCAAAGTTAACGGGATAATAACACATGAATGCAAATTTGTTTTAACTATTTTCTTGAACACATTAACGTAACCTTGGATTTTTAGGTTGTAGCGGGCTGTTTTACACAGAGTGAAGCTACTGGTATCATATGAAACTAGAAAATATAAGATGTAAGGAGTCCATCGGTACCAACCGTCATAGTTACTTGTCGCAAAGGAGGTTAAATAATCTCCAACGTGCACTAAATTTTGGTGAGGAAAAACTGGCATGTCCATTTTCAAAGGGGTCCCTTGACCTCTGACCTCCAGATGTGTGAATGTAAATGGGTTCTCTGGGTCCCCACCAGTCTCCCCTTTACAGACATGCCCACTTTATGATAATCACAAGTCATAGTCAAGTCAGCACTCTGACACACTGACAGCTGTTGTTGCCTGTTGGGCTGCAGTTTGACATGTTATGATATCAGCATATTTTTGATGCTAATTGCAAAACCTGTGAGGGTTTCTGGATAATATGTGTCATTGTTTTGGATTGTTAAATGATTTCCAATAATAAATATATACATATATTTTCATAAAGCAGCATATTTGTCCACTCCCATGTTGATAAGAGTATAAATACTTGACAAATCTCCCTTTAAGGTTCATTTTGAACAGAAAAAAGTGCCATTAATTTGTGATCAATACCAATTAACTATGGACACTCATGCGATTCAACATGATTAAATATTTCAGTCCATTGACAGCTCTACTTATTTTGCTACTTGCAGATTAAGATCAGGCTACACTAATATTATTAATCTATAATTAGATCTCAGTGGTGGCTGCATATCGGATCGTTTCCAACTTATGTGATCCAAACATTTCCAGTAATTCCAGTGTTGCCTCCAGTCCAAAAGTCAAAATGTGTTTATACCATTTCAATACTTCATGTTTTAACAAACAAAATATTCGACTTCAGTCTGTATTTGTTGGCGTTTAGCCTTTCAAAAACAACATTTTTGCTGCAGTCAAAAACCTGTTTGCACAAGTTCTGACCAAAAAAAGATCATATTGTGTATCTGCATTTGGAAAGGAAGGAAAATAGGTTGGAAACCACTGATTTAGCAGGTGGACTATCTCAGCTAGTTCTCTAGTTTAGCGTACCTCAGATTATTTTATGAGCTTTGAGAGCAAAAGCAAAAGGCTGGTATCTTTTGCAACAAGTCCCCTCCTCTAGTTTCCTGCTGTCGAGGCAGGCTGATCGCCAAAGTAAAGGTCACATTGAAGCCATGTATATGTTGTGATGTTCATCCTGCGGCTGCCATGAGATTTATTGACCCTCTTTCTCTCTCTTTTCATTTTTAGAGATTTTTTGTGGATGAGTGCAAGTTCAAGGAGACTTTGCTGCCCAACAACTACAACGCCTATGAGTCTTTTGTTTACAAGGGCTTCTACATCGCCCTCAGCAAGCATGGCCGCGCAAAGAGAGGCAACAAGGCCACCACCGCCATGACCGTCACACACTTCCTCCCGCGACTATGAGAAAAACTGACAATAACTCACTAATTTGCACATGTGGCTGTTCCTCCAGGTAATATAGAAATGCATAATCATGATATACAAACACTGACGGACTGCGAGAGAAAACACAAATATTTATTCTGTTTTATATATATATATATATATATATATATATATATATATATATATATATATATATATATATATATGTGTGTGTATATTTGGATAGCTATCTTTGTATGTGTTCTGTGCTGCTTGTTGTTTTTATGGACGGGGAGAGTTGAAGCCTTTGCTTGTCTCACTTTACCTTGGTGCTTGCTGTAACTGAACTACATGTCACTTCCTTTTTTGAGATGGAGGATGAGCTATATCCTGTGCTTTTAAAGAGTGAAATGAATACTTTTTATTACCTCAAAGAACCACTTTACTAGATTAAGGGATGCATGGACTTCTGCTCAAATATCTGCTAAGTTTATGATTTCTTTGAAACCTTTTTGAGCGCTTGATGGCTCCCTGCTCGATTACCGATGTCCGGCAGTGGGAGGAAACTTAAATGCACTACCTTTGCTGCACGAATTTAAAGGTGCCTTGGTGTTCCCACTTGTGGCCCCCTTAAACTTGCATGTAAGAGACACCGCTGGAGTCAGAAATAGGGCTGACACTCCGGAGAGGGCCTCAGAGGGGAAGGAGGGGGGTTGGCTATCTCTGGTTTATTTTCTTTTCTGTAATTAGATCGATTAAGTAATATACAGTCTGTGGTTGAGACCAGAGAGCCGTCGGCCATGGAGGGTGGCACCGGGCCATAAGTTTAACTGTGTGGCTAATAAACAGGGTGGAATACTTATCTATCTGAGCATGGAGGGAGTTTTGGCTTGCACAAGGATCAACTGAAGCGAGCGCACAGTAGAAATACCTGCACATTGTCTTGGGCAGAGCTCCTACAGTGAAGCGGCTTTTGAATCGCAAAGCTTTTGCTGCTGTTGAAAAATGATGTCCATGAAACCAATGAAAAACAATGTAAATAGTCGCTAATGTAAAAAAAGAATAATTCAGGAGCTTTTTAAAATGCTGCTTTGGCGCAGTTTGCCTGAACCAGGCAAAAAGAGTTCAGGTTGCACAGTTAGCCATCGATGATGGCGCCTGAATGTGTTGGAGAGAAATCGTTCCCACGTTTGTTTCTTATAATTGATCTTTTATTTACCGGTAAATGTTGGAGTTTGGTGGAGTGTGTGCGTGCCCAGGGCCATTTCCCCGTTTGTCTGTGGGCTCTGCAGCAGCAGCACTGCAGTGGCAGCGAGGTGTTGGGAGCTGGCGGCAGATAGTTTTAAATGTAATTATGGAAGAGTCGATCACGTTTCCCCTGAAGGACTAAAGGACAGTGCAGTGCACTTTTTAATATATAATAGGGTATTCATAGAGGTATTGGTATGCATAGTGGCAGTTTTTTTTCATAAAGTTGAAGATGTACCATGCTTTATACACTCATTTTGGATCAATATATAGTTAAACAGGGCTGCAACTAACAATTGTTTTCATTGTTGAATAATTTGATTATTTTCTCAATTAATCAATTAGTTGTTTGGTATTTAAAATGTGAGAAAATGGTGAAAAAATCAGTGTTTCCCAAAGCCCAGCATGACGTCCTCAAATGTCTTGTTTTGTCCACAACTCAAAAATATTCAGTTTACTTCTGTGGAAAGAAGCCAGGAAATATTCATTTTCTACTGCTTTCTACTCCACTACAAGTCAGAGGCAAATTTTGTATGTTTTATGAGGAAAAACATTCAAAATTTAATATTTATAATTACTTTTCAAATTGAGATTAATAACAGAAAAACAGCAAATGAATTATGATGTGTTATTGTATTTTAAGATCCTGGGGGTAAATTCACAAACTTCCCAGCAGTATATAAAGTAGTTCAAATGAGCTCCATCGTTACCAGCTGCAACACTGAAGCGATGAAGACATTAATAAATCTGCAACTAAGGATTATTATCATTTTTGATTAATCTGTTGATTATTTTAGTCTATAAAATGTCAGAAAATTGTGAAAAATGTCAATCAGTGTTTCCAAAAGTCCAAGATGACGTCCTCACATGTCTTGTTTTTTCTACAACTCAAAGATATTCAAATTTAAAAGGACCAGTGTGAAACATTTAGGGGGATCTATTGGCAGAAATGTGGCAGAATATGCTATTAATAACGACGTTTTCTTTAGTGTATAATCACCTGATAATAAGAATCGTGTTTTCGTTGTTGTTGTTGTTCGGTCCTCCATGTTGCTCCATCATGTTTCTACAGTAGCTCAGAATGGACAAACCAAACTCTGTTAACTTCCTGCTAGAGTCGATAACGTTACCCGCTCCCGTCGCTGCCACTCTCTCTCTCTCACTTCACCACTCACTCACTCCACACACACACACACACACACACACACACACACACACACACACACACACACACTGGCTCTGCTCCATATGACCTATGCTACTCTTACAACATATGACTCTCAAATGGCGTTTTCGCGTCGGCCACTGTAGCCCTGCAATGTGCTTGGCAGACCGGAGAGGCTGCGGAGAGGTTGCAGTTGGCCAGCTTCACCTCACTGTCAGATCCACACACTGCTCCGTTAAGACGCTGGAATCAGAGGATTTTCACTTAATTTTTCTTAAAAAAAAAAAAAGACTCAAACTGATAAATTATCAAAATAGCTGGCAATTAATTTAATAGCTGACAACTAATCGATTAATCGTTGCAGCTCTAATATCTTATCACATAGTACGGATGTTTTTCTATAGCGAGCATCCACCCAAGTAGTTTCTGCAGCTGTTAACTTGAAAACCCAAATCTTGCAGCATCCATCCATTCTTGTTTTTAGAGAGGAAGCACGACTATTTAAATCCAGGAAAGACGAATGCGAGGAAGCCGCCCTGCTGTCTTTGTTGTTCGTCAAACCCCCTGCAGGAATGTGAATCTGCCGGGATGACAGGCAGCCTTCTGCATACCTGAGCCCCCCCCCCCCCCCCCCCCCCCCACCCAAAAGCTCTGTCAACCCCTCGCCGCCCACCTCTGCTCGTCCCCCCTCCCTCACCCGCTGCAGGCAGGGACCTTGGGATTCCAGCTGTAACCCAGGAGCTTCCTCCTCTCCTTTCAGCCTTTTTTAGTTCAAGGTCAGAGTCACGGACCAGCCTTGGCCCCTACCCCAGTGGCCGGCTATATGGGTCGTACTGGTTCCATGAAGTAGGAATTTGAAGTATCTTTCTTCTGACAGGAAACATGTTAATTTATGATTAAACGAGGGCTGTCAAAGTGAACGCGATAATGCGTTAATGTGAATTCGTTTTAACGTCACTACCTTCTTCAATGCATTAATGCAACTTTTTTTAGGTTGTATTGGGCTCAGTTTTAAAGTGATTGAAGATACTGGTATCATATGAAACTAGAAAACCTAAATTATCCATTAGTACCAATTAGTACCAAGGCCATTTTCAAAGGGGTCCGTTGACCTCTGACCTCCAGATGTGTGAATGTAAATGGGTTCTGTGGGTACCCACCAGTCTCCCCTTTACAGACGTGCCCACTTTATGATAATCACAGTCAGTCTGGATCAAGTCATAGTCAAGTCAGCACTCTGACACGCTGACAGCTGTTGTTGCCTGCTGGGCTGCAGTTTACCATGTTATGATTTCAGCATATTTTTATGCTGAATGTTTACGGGTTTCTGGACAATATTTGTCATTATTTTGTGGTTTTAATTGAGTTCCAATCATATATATATATATATATATATATATATATATATATATATATATATATATATATATATATATATATATATATATATATATATAAACATATATAATAAAGCA